>JAXCLQ010000008.1:2785358-2796097 GCA_035584115.1 Cedrela odorata
GCTAAGAAGATAGCGGCGCCATACGATTTGGTGGCTCAAACTAAGCAAATGGGCAGGCTGCCCGTGGTGCAATTTGCTGCAGGAGGCGTTGTGACTCCGGCAGACGCCGCACTAATGATGCAGTTGGGATGTGATGGTGTGTTTGTGGGAGCAGAGGTTTTTGAGTGCCCGGATCCATATAAGAGAGTGTGGGGTATTGTGCAAGCTGTTAGGCATTATAATGATCCTCATGTGTTGGTGGAGAGTAGTTGTGGGTTGGAGGACGCAATGGCTGGGCTTAATATTAGGGAGGATAGGATTGAACAATTTGGTCAAGGCGGGGTTTAGTGGGTCTTGATTCAAGTAATGTAGCTTTCTTGTACATTACTGAGTCTATGATTCTGTTTTCCTGACTTAATACAGTGGGTATACTTGTTCTTTTCTGTTGCTTGTTGTGTTTACTCTTCTATAATTTTGTAATCTGAATGTTCTGTATCTTGCATTTCATTGTGGAACACGGGAATTAATTAGAATAAATTGGTTTATAATTTTGCCAATTCTCGCGGAGTAATTTATCTGAATAGCATTCATGGAAGAGCATAATTGTGCACTTATATTTATACTTGCATATATGTTTATTAACAAGGTGGCATAATTGTGCTTATTAACATAATTATGTTTACTTTCTAAAGATTTATGGTTCTCTGACAAATTTTTTCCATGATTAAGACATTTGTTGGTGCAGTAGAATCCTATGAATGGGGGTTCTTAGTTTCATTGTGATTTATTATTTATTGTTTCTTCAATATAGGTTATGATGTCTTCTGAAAGACGCTTATGCCCAGTTACAGAAATTTTGGCATATCATTTGATGGTGGTTTATCGTTTTGATTGGTCACTGACTATCCTTGCCTTCAATCTCATCCATAGCTTGTCTTCTTCAAGGGATACCTTTCCTCTTTTCTTGATTCCTATCTTCTTTCTACACTTTTATTGACCCTGCATTTGATCCTTGCCAAGAATTTTTGGATCTATCAAGCTTCTTGCCTATTTTTCTCATGCCTTTGCACAGTTTTGCATATTCCTTTGTCATTGCATAAAGGAAGATGGTGACCAAGCAATCAAATCATAATTCATCTTTTTCTTGCCTTTCTTTCTTTTACTTCATTCAGTTCATAAATATTTGGCAATGGCTGATGGTGTTGTACCAGTCCATGACAGTGGCACCATGGTTAATGTCGAGAACAACGAATACGCTGCCAAGATGGATCTAGTCCAAAAGCTGAAAGGAGGAGTAATTGTTGAAGTGAGTGATGCAGAAGAAGCTAAGATTGCCGAGGAAGCTGGAGCATGCTCCATTGTCATTGACCATGGGACTTCTCGCATGCCGACTCTAGATCTTGTTAAGGAAATAAAGCAAGCTATCTCAATTCCCATAATAGCAAGAGTTCGTGGTGGACATTTTGTGGAAGCACAGATATTGGAAGCCGTTGGTGTAGACTATGTTGATGAGAGTGAACTCCTTGGTATTGCTGATGGTGATAACTATATCAATAAACATAATTTTTATGTACCGTTTGCTTGTAGGTGTAAGCATCTTGAGGACACATTGATGAGAGTGACTGAAGGTGCAGCCATTATTTGGATGCAAGGGGGCAGAATTAGTTGGAGTTCATCCAGGTCAGGTAACATTATCGAGACAGTTCGGATTGTGAGGTCAGTGATGAAAGGGATAAAAAATTTGACTAATGCAGACGAAGAAGAGGTTTTCACATTTTCAAATAATATGTCAATGCCTTATGATCTTGTAGCAAAAATTAAGCAAGTTGGTAGGCTTCCTGTCGTACAATTTGGAGCAGGAGGCATCGAGACTCCAGCTGATGCAGCGTTTATGATGCAGTTGGGGTGTATATAGGATCAGAAATATTCAGTTGTCTGGATCCACATCACTCATAAGCAAGTTCAGGCAATTGTTCAGGCTGTTAAGCACTACAATGATCCGTTTGTGTTAGCAGAAATACAATCTGGTTTGGAGGATGATGGTGGATTGATTGCATATTTGGTGTAACTCATCTTTTCTAGTCACCTTTACTGAGCTTATGGGTGCATTTCTAGGATTTGTATAAATGAGATTATGCCTGTCCCGATAATTGTAAATTATAAATTCAGTCTGTATCACAGTATTTTCTCTGTACTCATTTCATGTTACAAAAATGATACAGAATAAATTTGTTGACTGCTGAAATCTTGCAGACTGCTCGTAATGTAAGAACAGAGCAGCATACAGATAGAAGATGGTTTATTTTCTTTCTCAGTGGCAGATATGGCTGTGCTATTCTTTTTTGTTGATTTCCAAGTTGCTGATTCCATAATTGGAGTTTTACAGTTCTAATAAATTGCTATGTAATTATCATTACAGACGTAATGATGACCCTCTTAACCGGCCAATTACTAGTTTCTCTTAAATTGTTTCATTCTCTGTTTGAATGTTCACAAACACCTCAATGCAATCTCATATGCACCAAATATAGGGCCATTCACCACAAAAGCTCTTGCAACTGCAGTTCCCAGTCCTCGCCAGAGCACACCGTAACCTTCTGCTTTTACACTTTTGTAGAAACAATCAATGATACCATTGTATTTTTGTACGGAAGATGGTGACTGCGCTTGCAGTCTGGTTTTCACAACATCTAACGGATAGCAGAAAACCCAGCTAGCAACTCCTGCTAGCCCTCCTGATATCAGCATTGTTCCTAAGCTTTCCTGACTGCTCTTTCTGCATCCAGGATGAAGTTGCTCTCTCATATACTCATATGTGCAGAAGTAGAAGCCATGAGCAGGTGCATCCCTAAGGACAGTAATGGTAAATCCTCGATATATACCTCTTGTTCCTTCTCTTCTCAATATGCTTCTGGCAACCTCGATAGGACCCTTATGGCGTTCTGCTTGATGAGATCTTCCATGGTTTGTACCCTGCAACTGAAGACGGATTTTTATGAGTTCTGCAGGAGAGAGAATCAGACTCTGAATTGCTCCAGTACCAATTCCTCCCAGAGCAACACCTTTGTAGGAAGGAGGGTCACCGGCAGAAATGGATGAGTCAAATGCTCGAGAGAGGATAGCATACATCTGGAAAACCATTGCATTCTGCCATAACAAAACTTATTGTCAGTGTAGAACAAAGATATATGTTAAACACAGCTGATCAAATGTGTGTTGACACAGAAATTTAAAGGAAAATAAGATCTTAGATATCATCACATATTATTTTCAGGGCTGATGCCATTCTAAACTTATTTTCCAGCTAATCATAGTTTTAGCAGTTCTGTGTATGGGTTCATGTTTTAAAGCAAATTATTTCCTGTGTGGTAACCGTGATATCAAATGAAAATACTCAAACAGCTATCTGATTGAGGAATCAGTTTTATATATTTCAAATGAATGTTCAATTAAATCATTACTGATTCTTCTTTTGATTGACGGCAAGGTTTTATATCTCTCATTCAGTTCATGTGCAAAAAGTCTAACTAAACTCATCTGCCTATACCAGAGAAAACTCCACTCATATGGTAAAAACTGGCCCTATCATAGTTCTTTCTCAGAATCATCTGCTAGGTAGAGGACTGGGGGATAAGGCCAAGCTTTTCAAGTTACAGTCTGAAAGTTATAGATTGAAAAAGACAAAAAGCCTCATTGATTTTGATGGAAAGCAAGATAAGGAAAAGTAAGGAGATAACATTGATTAAATGCGCAATTAAAAGTGATAAGCTATGTCCAAGATATTTGATAAAGGGCTAATAATTTTCAGTCTGATTCCTGGATAGTGACACTTCCACTAAAATTGAAACAAAATCACTATCCATCACTTTAAAAAGTGTGAAAATGCCATTATAAAACAACTTTTAGCTATCATTATATTCCCGGAAGCTGAAATCTTGGTGGATATTCCATTACTAATATCAAATTCTATTCAACTAACAAAAATAATCTAAAATTGAATAAGACACTTGGGGCCAAACAACATTGGTAGTTCCAACCTGGTTTTTTGAACATTCCATCTGCTAAATCATGATCAGGTTCTAAAATTTCTCCACATGATCCCTTAAATTCACAGCAACCACTTTCCTACTCACAGAAGTTAAACTTGTGATCTAATCAAATATGAAAACAAACTAAAATGGAAACACAAATTAGATCAAAAGTTTATAATTTAATTTGTTTTGATATTTTAGTCGACTTTCAGGTAACATTTTGCTCATGGGTACTAGTTGGTTTAAAAGCCCTTTTGAGATGGTATAAGAGATTTTGAGTTCAAATCCGGTTCATGTCAGAATTGGGGAGGGGTTTGATTTCTATTGATATAATAGTTGAAAAAAGAAAGACAAGACTAATCAAATAATCAACAAATGAGCAAAATGTTACCTGAAAGACGACTGAAGCTAACGGTGCACTCATGCCTCTGTAGAGAGCAGCAGGGCCTTCAGTGGCCACCAGGCTGCGCAAGATGTTGAACGCCGAGCCGGAGCTCGAGCTCTGTTGCCGGATACGCAGCGTGTCAAGTGGGTAACCGGAGACTATTCCGGCAATGCCACCAAACCCTCCAGCAACAAACTCTCTACCCCAACTGTTTGCAAGAAATTCTGGCCAGAAATCCATAATTCTCTCACTTTCATTCCCCAAAAGAAATAACCAAAATTGAAACTTTTTGATATATTGACTCAAAAGTTTAATCTGATCGCTCCTCCTTGTATATGCATACAACAAAAATAAAATAAAATAAAGAAAAAGAGAAACAAATTTGAAAATTGTAGACTCTGTTGCTTACACGGAATGAAAACTTAATTTGAAACAGAGTACATTAGTTTCCAAAAGACAGCCATAAAAATTCTAACCTTATTGTTTCCTCTGCTTAGCTATATTAATATTCACACAATCACCATCTCTTCCCAATCTCTCCATCTCATTTCTTGCTTACAATTGAAGAATACAATACAAATAAAATTCCAAAAACCCTTTTATTTGAAGTGTTTCTCACTTTCTGCTTCCACCTTTGCATTTCCGAGAAAGCATAGAAAACAGAGAGAAGCAAAAACGAAAGGACTAGAATTCTCTGTATTTCTGTTCTTACAAATAAGAGAAATATAAGACCGAAACAAAAGCCACCGGATGCTATTTTGCAGGGAGTTAGGCGTGTGAGGAAACGGCCAGCTTTCTCTTTTCAGAGAACCAATACGAGCTTCACACGTTACAGCTCCATATTTCCTTGGTGCTTTTAGCCACCTTTTTGGTTTTGCCCATTTGATATTGCAGTCAGTGGGAGCTGACAAAGCATTGAATTTGTGCAGTATTTGGAATTTTGCATGGGAAGGGTCCAGCTATTGTCCTTTGTGTTGCATAGTGGGCTGGATTTGTTGCTGTTTTTACAGAATTGTTTTGCAGAGTGACATCGTTTGACCTCAGCTCCATTGGCAGAGTTTGATTAGGTGTGGACACCACCCACTGGGTGTGCCACTTTTTGTGCCATTGATTTGTGCCACGTTGGATGGGTAAGGGAAGAATCATGTGATATCTGTTGAAATGAAGCAGTGTGAGCTTGTTGATGGGAGAGAATATTGGATTGCATATTGATGATAAGTTGGGCATGTTATCAGCTATTTCCCATACTTTACTCTTGAGTCCAAATCAAGATAAATAAAACAAAAATAAGATAATAGTTAATATGATTTAACATACAGAATTCAATTTGAAATTTGCTTTGTTCGGATGTTTGTTTTAATTATTTTTTATTGTGATTTGGGCTCTCATACCAGTCCATAGGCCTATACCCTGAGTTTGACTTTAATAATTGGGCTCATGTGTTTGACTTTAAAATTTTATTATAAATTAAAAATTCAATAAATAAGTTGATCAATATTACTTTTTCGACAAATTTGATCGAAAACATTTAGTGTAAAAAATCGAAAAACAAATTTATACTAATCTCTTTTAATAAATTTTCATCAAAAAATATGATTCATCATCTCATTAATAAGATAATTTTGTTCAAATGTTAAGCTTTTACTCTTAATATAAGAAATTTAAAACTTAGATTATAAATATAAATGAATCTAAAAATTAAATCATTTTTATTAAAAACCTTTGTTTTTTGAGATAAGAAACATATCTTCCCATATATGAACCCATAATAATGCATTTGAATCTCAAATATACCACATTGTTTGTGGGGTAATAATTTTTGATGTTTGAAATACATGGAACAATGAGTGCAACTTTGGCTTGCATTATGGTGATATGGACTTTCAGTTATTCCAGGTTTATTAGAGGTTCATTTATTTCCAGAACCCACACATATCAAAAACTTCATTTCAAAATGCTAAGATATGCAGAAATACAGTTCCGAAGTCAGATTTCCCTGTCTATGAACATGACTAAACCATCTCAATCATCTTAGCCAAACATATGTACTTAATTCTGAAACCAATATCAACTCCATGCATAGACAAATCTTGAAATCAATCCAATTAGCAGTGAGACTGGAAACAAATACATATTTAAAACCATAGGCAAGCAAATAATTTCGATGCGCAGGAAAGCATAAGCATGCAACTCATATTTATTGAGGTTCACAAAGAGACACCAGACTTAGCATGAAAGTAGATCATTAAATTAACCAAAGATGTCATAGACAATCACATAAACATAGAATGTCATTGCAATAAAATTCTTAATCACAGTACACAAAATCATATTTAGTATTCTGATTTGGGTTTGAAAACCCTCATTTCTTCCCGCTCTTCTTGAGCCCAGAACCTCCAAATGATCCCTTCTGTTGTGCCTTGGCTCTAAGCTCCTTTAAGGCCTGTTCATCAAAAGAAACAAACTAAGTTAACCTTTTGTTGCATCCCATTGGGAAAAAAAAAACATAAAGAGTCACAAAAACCAATGTCTTACCTTCTCCTCTTCTTTCCTTTTCTGAATGTTTTGTATATCATGCTGCAGAAGACCGAGCAGAATTCACATCATTAGAAACACCAATTAAGCAAAGTCAAACAAGAACAAACTGAAACACCCCTTGAACAAACACAGAGCCCCCATTCTAAGAACAAGGCTCAAACAAATCAAACAAAGCAAGTCAATACAGAAAGGGTTATGCTGCTTATCAACTGCATGAAAATGACCAGGCCATCCCTATCTTTATGGGCTACAAAAGAACCCATACATGCTCTTTCTTACTAGACGCTTGAAACTAACCATCCAAGATCCTGCCTATAGGCAGCATCCAAGACACCAACACCCATTTTTTAACCAAACTATGCACTAACGCTAGAATCTAAGATTACCGGGACAAAGCAACTCAGTCCAACAAGCACAAACAAAGCAAGCATATAACAGAATAAAATGTTAATACTTCAGATACTAGTCCATGAAAAAGAAGTCACAGAACCAAATCAATAAGCCTAAAACAATAACAGGAACCTTTGCCTTTAACCATATCAATCCTATACAAGTACAAGTTCCTCAAATCATTGATTTTTTTCAGGGAAATCAAAGAATAGACAAATCATAATTGGACAAAACTTAACAAGAAAAATTATCGCCATCATCCATAATCTAACACAAAATAAATAAACTGAAACAGATAAAATAAATTCATAGATTATTCATAAGCAATAAAAATTAGTAATTAGATTACCTCGTCATACTCCTTCTTGTCAGCTTTTGGTTGCTTCAAAGGCTTGGCCTTTCCACCTACAATAAACCCAAAATATGAAATTAAACACAGGACGAAAAGACGAAATCTCAGAAATCTAACTAAAACATCAACAACATAAATCGAATCGGAACAAATCTACGGAGATTATTTACCTTGTTTGGACGACATGGCTGGGAACTGAGATTAGGGTTTGGTGGGAATATTGAAAAGGGAAGAAAATTTGTCAAGAACGAGAGAGATCTAACCCTAATCACACAATAATTGAAGGTTGTCGTGGTTGTAGGATTATGGTCAAGCTAGGGTTATAAATGGGGAGAGACAATTGGGGGAGGGTTGCACGTGCGTAGCGCGTGGTTAATTATTCACCCGATTCGGATTTTCTTTTTCTAAAAATAATATTTTTTAAACTATATTTCTAATTCTTTTCGCTACTGAGGAATTTTAATTCCATTTAGATAAATTTTTATATAAATTATGAATATGTATAATCGTCTATATACATTAGGGATGACTTGTTAATTCTATATTAACAAGATATAAAATTTACGAATTAAGATTGATATGAAATAATTCAATTATTAAATAAATAATACAAAATGATATGATATAATTATTAATATGTCAGTTTAAAGTTCTCGACATGTAAATAAACAATATAAAATTTACGAATTAAAATTAATATAAAATAATACGATTATTAAGCGAGTGATACAAAATGATACTAATGATTATTAATCTGTCAGGTTGAAGTTTAAAGTTTTTGACACGTAATTTTATTTATAATAAATTAATTATTGAAATAATAATATATTGTTAACTCATTTATAATTTAATAAATTTATTTATATTTTAAAAAAATTTAGTTATAATAATTATATTTTAAAAGATATTTAATTATATTTAAAATAAAATTAATTAATATTTTATGATATAATATTATAAATATTTTATGATATATATTAAAATATATATTAAATGAATAATACGATTATAATATGTTTAATTGTTTAATTATTAAACACGTCAAGTTCGAATTTATTTAACACAATACAAATATAATAAGATATGTGTATATATGAATTAAATATGTTTTTTTTATAATGTATAATTTGAGTAGAGATTATAAGAATGATTAGAGTTATAATACAGAGTATAACTAGTTATGAACTCAAAATTGTTGAAGTCTTCTTAGAGTTTGAAGTTTCCATGCAAAGCAGTTTAAGGCTACCCAATACTCCTAGGGTCAATAGTCAATGCAGTCAGCTAATTGCCAGGCAATTTTGTGATTGATTGCGTAGACCGGAGAAGAAATCATATCATCTTATCTCCCTTCTCCAAACAGAACATTGTGAGAGCTCTGCACCGGGAATTGTTTCTCCCTGCAAATTCTATCTAATGGGAAGAAAAGGAAGAAATAACATTCTTCTGATATTTTCATGCCTTGTAATCTTGGTGGGGTCATCTTATTCCCTGACAGACAGGTTACTACAGGGTCAAGTGCTCCAATCCGGGAAGGCGCTGGTTTCAGCTTCTGAGAAATTCAGACTGGGATTCTTTAGTGCTGGCAATGGTTTCCAGTACTTAGGAATATGGTTCAATCATAGACCTCGTCCCAACGGGGAATACAAGCCAGTGTGGGTTGCCAACCGAAACACACCAATCTTAGGTAACGATTCAGTATATCTTATAGTAGATAGCACTGATGGCAATTTAAAAATTTTGCGCGATGGAGGGAATCATATAGCTGTAAGTTCAGTTCAAGAAGCGAATAATGCAAACGTTAGTGCTACTCTGCTGCAATCGGGAAATTTTGTTCTACACGAATTGAATTCAAATGGTTCTATAAGGCGAATGCTTTGGCAAAGCTTTGACTATCCGACTGATACATTTCTGCCTGGAATGAAACTGGGAAGAAACTTAAAAACTGGGCATAAGTGGTTTCTCCAATCATGGATTACTGATGAATCTCCAGCTCAAGGATCATTTACCCTCGGCATGGACTCCAATTTCACAAACCGGTTGACAGTCTGGAGGCGAGGGGAACGGTATTGGGCTAGTAGATCTTGGCTAAATGGGAGCTTCGATACTCCTTCAAAGATTGATTTCATTAAATGGTACAACTTTAACTACACTTCAAATGAACAAGAAAAATACTTCAGTTATTCTGTAAATGAAGATGATACATCATTTCAATTTGTAAGAATTGGTTCAAACTCTCAGGTCACAATTGGTGAAAGATCCAGTTATTTACTTCATGCTCTGTATGATCCTACGTGCGGAGGAGGTATTACCATTTTTAGGGTTAAATACGGTTTCATGTCTGAAGATGGATTCAAGTTCAAAGAAAGTGACAACGTGACCAACAACGATTGTCGGTTCCAATGCTTGATTAATTGTTCCTGCTCTGCTTTTGCTACCACATATGCAGATAACACTACCGGCTGTGAGATTTGGAGCAGAGGGGCAAAGTTTACGGAGTCTCATGAAGACAATGGTCGCCTAACATACATAAAAATTGAACCCAATATTGAAGTTGAACCCAAAGGTAAATCTACTTCCATCAGTTGAGTTCTTATCAAACAAAGACCGTATTTTATCTGCCTTGAAGTCAATAGATGCATGGTTAGAAATAGACATACTTGTCCTATTTTGATTCATAATGAACCATTGATCAACTTGGAGATTTGATAATATGGTGATAATATTGACCAAGAAATGCAAAAAGTAAGATTGTAATATTTTAAAATTTGAAGGTGTTCTTCTTTTATCAGTTGATAACTCAGGCAGATATATTTTCTCGTGGTATGCCAGAAGCTTATAACAGGACATAGTGTATTTGTTTAGTTTGAAGCATTATTATACAAGTTAGCAAGCCAGCAGGACATAGTGTATTCTCAAGAGCACTGTTTTTTAAGGGAAAACCTGAAAGGATTGAGATTGCTAAAGACCACCTCAAACATTTTCTGTAGAACTATTGGATTTGACTTTCTTTATCCTTGCAGTTGCAGGACAGAAGAAGAAGCGGCATCCGATGATAATCATTGGA
>JAXCLQ010000008.1:2796270-2806343 GCA_035584115.1 Cedrela odorata
GTAGACTTCTCCGTCCTTCCAGATGACCAATTTGTTTGTGATATTGAGGTCCATGCCCAGAACAAAAGATCCATTGCGAGGAGAATTATAGTTACGCCATGATTGGAGAAACCATTGCCGCCCAGTTTGCAAGTTAATTCCCAGTTTCATCCCTGGAAGAAGTGTATCAGTCGGATAGTCAAAGCTTTGCCACAGCTCTCTCCTTATAGATCCATTTGAATTCGTCTCATATAGCACTAAATTGCCGTTTTTCAGTAGAGTAGCACTTGTATTACCGGCTCTTGGAACTGAACTTACAGCCATAGGATTTCCTCCATTGCGTAAAATTTTCAAATTGCCATCAGTGCTGTCTATAGTAAGACTTGCCGATTCGTTACCTGAGATCGGTGAGTTGCGGTTGGCAACCCACACTGGCTTCATGTTTATTTTTAGCCAGTCTGGCAACATTTCTGAATTGTACTGATTTCCGTAGCGCCCAAGGAAATACCCACTAATATATGAGTCATCAGATTCGCTTCTGTATAAGGCTGTTCTATCTGTAGGCCTCTTGTACCATATTCCTAAGTATCGATTTGCCGTGCCCTGAGGGCTAAAGAATCCCAACCTGAAGTTCCCAAAAGCTGAATCCAGCTCATCCCCATCTTTGAGTAGTTGACCCTGTAGTAATTTGTCTGTCTGGGAATATGAAAGCCCTGTCAAGAGTAAGAAGAATGAAAAGATCAAATGGATTTGATTACTTCCTGCGATAGCCAAAGCCATGACAAACTGTGTACTTGCGGAAATTAAAGAATCACAGTGCAAGCTCTCGTAGAAATATTGATGCATGATATAGGAATTGTCTATTGAAATTTATGCAATCAGCTGGTTGCGTTGACTTTTATTATTATCATTGATATATTTTCCAACAATACAACAAATTGAAGCAAGCATTAAATCATTTTCGTATGGTGGACCAGTTAATAGAGCTTATTTTTATATTCATGGAAATTTCGGATGGTCAAATCTCATTTCTGTCAGTGATGTGACGTGTCTGAAGATATGTTAAAACAAAGTGGTCCAAGAACTTCATAATTGACGACCTTATTCTATCCTTCGACTTTAGATTTACGCCTTACATTTTATAGCAATTTCTGCTCCATACATTAATATATGAAGCTCCAGCATTATCCTATTTTCTTAATTCTTGGCTTCGGTCAACATCGCCCCCTTGATCTAGTGCCTTGAAAAATCCATACCGGTTAATCAAGTTTTTATTTTTACGTCTATTTAATAAATATTTTCCACAACATCTTCTTCTATATATTTGCATGTCTATTTTATTAATTTGTGTTATAATTTAATTAATTATATCAATGATTAGAGAAAAATATAAAAACATATATTTACTGTCCTATCTAAAATTTCTTTAGTATCGGATGGAAACAACATCAGACATTGTTGGTCTATCCGTTGCCCGACCTTGTACGCACAAAAGGCCAACATGAATACATCCGAGTACTTGTTCAGGAAAGCATGATTCTTCCTTTATTGTGTCTATTAACTCTAAACCTTTACCTTCATTCCACAGCTTCCATGCCTGAAATATATTGGAGAACATTGGTATTGAATATTGTTGAAATTAGATTGTATCCAAAAGTTTCAAAGGCATATAGAATGATTGAATAAATTTTGATCGTTCTATTGAAGTTTGGCAAAAAATGCATATGATAAGATTGAATATTTACATATCCAACAAGGTTGAGTGGGCACTCTGTCTCGTAGCAACTATTTTTCTTCTTGCTGGTTACAATTTCTAGTACCAAGACTCCGAAACTATATACATCGGATTTCATTGAGACAATGCCATTCATAACGTACTCCGGTTATCAAGAGACAGAAGTTCCTGAAAATAAGGTGGAAAAATGTTCCACAAATGATGTTACGAAGACAACCATGGAAGCAAGATAAATGTAATAGTAATATGGTTATGTACCAGTTACATTGTACAATTTTCTAAATTATTCTTACAATTTTGAAGAATGACGCGTTATTTGGGATGATAAATTTTGGATTAATGATTGAAAAGTACTGCATTCCTCTTTGAAAACACGGGCATATTTAATGTCATTAACAATTCCTGTCCATTACCGTTTGGCATAAGCAGGAAGACTTTGTTTACATAGCACAGTTTGAATTATGACATTTTCTGTTTGTATGTACCCAAAATGTCAAAATTCCTTTTCTTTTTTTCAATTAAGAACATACGAAATTTCCATGAAAAGCAACCAAGACGACCTAACCTAACACTGCTGAAGTCAATAGTCAATGAGTTTGGCAGACTGCGGCTACATTTTTACTAGTTGATTGCATATCATTACTTCATCTACCTACCCAAAGCCCATCAATGAATAGCAAAGGAAGAAAACATTTTCTATTTACCATTTCATGGCTAATACTATTGATAGCTTCTTCTGATTCCAGCCTGACAGACAAATTACTACAAAGTCATTTGATCAAGGACGGGACAGTGCTGGTTTCAGCTTTTGGGAACTTCAGGTTGGGATTTTTTAGCCCTCCAAAATTTCCAAGGAACCGTTATTTAGGAATATGGTACAATAAACCTGTAGACAATAGGATTATCACTACGTAACTGATGAGATTGAAGAGCTATAGATGTATCTAAATTAGTGGAAAGCAAAATGACCCAAATGAAGCTATTGCGTGAACTTGGAGATAATGTGTCACTTCTCCCCACATATGGAAAACAAAAAACACACGAGAAAGATCAGAGCATTAGCCATGAGTTGAAGATATTTGATTTCCAAATAATTGCTACTGCTACAAACAATTTCTTAACTAAGAATAAACTTGGAGAGGGTAGTTTGGGTCCAGTTTATGAGGCAAGTATAATTTTTTGCGATTTAGGAGTATATTTATTGATTCTAAATAGTTAATGATTTCAGGGAAAATTACTGATGGGCAAGAAATAGCTATAAAGATATCATCAAGAAGTTCAGGGCAAGGAATAGTGGAGTTGAAGAATCAGGTTAAACTCATTGCAAAACTCCAGCATACTATTCTAGTGATGCTTTTAGGATGTTCTTTCCAGGGAGAAGAAAGACTTTTAGTCTACAAGTACATGCCTAACTAAAGCTTGGATTTCTTTCTTTTAGTCTACAAACAGTTTCTTTATTCTTGTGCACATATATCTAGTAATACTGTGTATAATTGTAATTTTATATTTATTCCTGTTTTGACCTTAAACATTGATTTCTCAATTCTCAATCATATGCATCTTTGTCTGCGCTTGTAATTGCAAATGAAATCCCTTGACACGTTGTTCTTCCTGAGCAAAACGGAAGCAATTCAAAGTTGCTCCCTTTAAAATCATTGGAAGAACCTTCAAAACGCTCTTATTGAAAACATTCAGGATTTTTCAAGATTGTTGGATCTCTCCCTATTGCATAATAATTAATTAGGATTTTCTATATGCAGTGAATCATTTCTCAGTACATTAGTGACATTACATATCCACCTTATAATTTTAAGAGCAAATGAAAGGTTGTCATCATTCCTCATTACATGACCATCAAAAGTTGATGATAGAATAATCAATATTACTATACATACAAAGTTAAAGATCATATAATAAAAATAATTATTATAAATTATGCCAATCTCCATCAACATTTAATTTTATATCGTATAATTTCTAATTAGCGTATTCTATCGTAACAAATCTGAAACCTAATAAGTTTAACACAAGGAAACTCCTACTGAGTCAACTTCAATTATAGCTTTAAATTTAAAATTTCAGTCCATTTTTATTTTATTAAAGTCGACGGACTTTTCGTTTGTCTACTGAATTTGTAAGTCAGTCAACATTTATTTTCCGCATAAAATGAATCAATCGCCTTCATCACTTGTTTTTCCATATGTAATTCCAAGCTAGCTTAATCAATAAAGTCAGTCAACTTTTAATTTCCACGTAGAATAAATCAATTGCTTTCGTCACTAGTATTTCCACATGTAATTCCAAACTACCTTAATCAATCAAGTCAATCTAAACATTTTTTTTCCATCAGGCGTATTGAATGCGTTGCGTGATTTAAGCTCACACAAAGAAAATTCAAGCCCGTGATGGAGAAAATTTTTATATTTTATTTTATGTCAAATCACAATAAATTTCTTTTTAGTGATGATATTTATATTCGTCAGCCAATCAAATTGCCAGTATATCATACAGGCAGGCATCTGATGATATTTTTCTATATATAGTGAATCATTTCTTATTACATTACATATCCAACTTATAATTTTAAGAGCAAATGAAAACGAGAGGTAGCAATCACATTCAGATTATCTTTTTTTTTTTCCCTGTCGTCGCTGTAAATTTCTGAGTCATATCAAGGTCTTCCAGTTTGATCCCCCTTGCAAGTTTCCAGTCAAAATGATACAACAATTGAGAAATTAAGTGCAAGTTCCATACTTGTAATTGCAAACGAATTCCCAGGACACGTCCTGCTTCCTGAACAAAACGGAAGCAACTCAAATTTGTTCCCTTTAAAATCATTGGAAGAACCTTCGAAACGCTCTCATTGAAAACATTCAGGAATTTTCAAGATTGTTGGATCCCTCCCTATTGCATAATAATTAATTAGGATTTTTTTGTTAATTGGTACTATGTATCCCTAATTTCACATCTTTCCGTTGTTAGTCTTGGAATTAAGGTAGCAGTCGGGTGTAATCTGTAACTTTCCTTAATAACTAAATTCAAATATTGGAGAATTTGGAATGTCCGCCCCTTCAATTTTGCTCTTTCCTTTAAAATTATTAATTAATCTGAGTATATAAATAAATAATTTTGAATGATATATTTTTTATAACTTCTAAATTTAAATGTTTAAAAATTAGTGATTTCACGTGTTATACCATTATAGTTATTAGACAAACTACATATTAGAAAATAAATAAATTTTATAAAGGTATTTTCTAAATTATAAATATATAAACTTATTCATATATGTTAAGTCAAAACTAATAAGTTAATTTTATTTAGATATAATTACTTATTTTCAATGTTAAGTTAAAAAATAAATAGTTTCTAAACATTTCAATAACTGAAATTAAATAATATTCTGGCTTCAAAAGAAAAAACAAACAAGCACCAAGTCTTATATAAAATGGACATATTTATTAACAATAAAAAAATAAATTAAAAAAAAACATATAATAACACAGATTATTATAGAAACTTAAAATAACAATTTATTCAAAAGTTTGCTCCACCCACATAGGTGGTGTTACAGGATGACATGAATTGCCATTAAAATCCGGGATAATATTTCTATCTTTCATATTGTAGATTCCCATATCTTTTCCTCCTCCTTACGATAAGCAAAATATGCTTTTACACAATCATATGTGAAATAGATGCAATTAGGGATGCAATATTGAGTACCGATATTTGGTGCTCCAATAGAAAATGAAGAATTATGACCCAAAAATAGGGCTTTGTTGCCCAAATTTTTAACGATTGCCCATGTCTTGCTACTTAAATTCAGCTCAAAGACTTGAAATCCTAAAGTTCCATAAGTCTCTTCTTCACTTTCTTCATTAATAGGTCGTAACGATTGCCCATGTCTTGCTACTTAAATTCAGCTCAAAGACTTGAAATACTAAAGTTCCATAAGTCTCTTCTTCACTTTCTTCATTAATAGGTCGTTATGCAACTCCTATTCTTGCAACTACCCACAATATTCCTTATGATGCTGATTCTACTACATAAAATTTCTTAGTACCAGAAATATTCCTACGCAAAGGCTTTTAAAAAAGTGGTCGAGGCATCTCAATTATTTCTTTAGCCACGTTTAGGTTATCAACACCCAATACCATTAATTTGTCATTTTCATGTATGGCATAAAAATGTTGTTTGTGATAAATAATGTCAGAACACACACCACATGTGTCGACTATAGTCCACTCTTCATCTCCCGGCTTAAAATACGCCAATTCAAATTGATTTCCAAAGATTACCATCGCTATATAATCCGATGAATAGGATCGACTCGATGACAAAACACATTTCCAAATAAAATTAACCCACGGCTGATAAGTCTTGTAATTCTCCCAATTTCTAAAGCCTGCCATTATACCAGGGAGTCGAATTTGTTTACGTGAAAAGGGATGCAAGAGACTTATACTCAAATCTCTTGCAATGGTTAGAAGCCAACCCTTTGAGGAATAACACTTTCTTGCCTTTGCTTCAGGTGAGATAACTTGGCGAGTCACCTTATTCCTTGATACGTCAAAGAAATCCCGGACATTAGTGTTCTTCTTTTGTGCAAGCATAAGCCAGGGAATCTGCATCGACCTGTGTCTAAAATTTTCAATAACAGCAGCAGATCGCCATGTAGTACAAACACACCGGAAAACAACAAAATCTCTATACAATTTTATTCGCTGAGCAATTTCGATAACAAGATCATCATGAAGTTCGAACCAAGTTCTAACCAGTTTGCCGCCATTGCATGCGAACCAAAAGAAAAAGATAGCAATACTATCACGATTTAATCTAATAGGCTTATAGGGAAACACACAAGTAACTGAAGAGACTTAATAGGCTTATAGAGAAACACACAGGTAACTGAAGAGACTGTTGGTGGTTATGGAAACCACCCATAAGTGGTCCATAACTTCCCCAAGTGTCATGAAAACGTCCCACACTTTTTTTCCAACTGCTGGTAATGGCCATAAAGAGGAAAGCTTTATGGCCATTACCAGCAAGAAAAACATCAATGGGGATTAAGAGAGCTTGAAAGCTTTTTATCGACGTCAAAACAGCAAGAAAAACATCAATGGCAAGAGGTAAGTTCCTTAGACTTCTGCATTTAAGTTTTAAAGATTTAAAACATGATTTATGTTTCCATGCTTTCATTTGGTACCAGAGCATATTTTTGCCTCTGCCTTGGTGTTTTCTATGTGTGTTTTTGTTGAAAAAACTAGAAAACGAAATCCATGGGTTCATTCGGCCATTTTTAAATTTTCATACAATCCATTTTTGTTGTTTTTAATGCATATAAATATGCTTAAAGTATTCATAAATGAATTTAGAACATTTTGTACGTGAAAATGGTCGAAAACCACTTAAAATTTGGCTGGAAAAAGAGTAGAAATGCTTTCGGGTTTGCGGGTCTGAAATGGGTCGAGCGATCCGGCGAAAGGTTGAAGACGAACCAGACGAATATGGACGACATGTCGTTTTTTAAATAAATTTATAGATGACATGTCGGTTCCCGTCAGGTTTCGTCATATTATTAAGATGTATGACATGTCGTTTTATGTGGTTAATTAAAATGACATGTCATTATATTAAGGATTTAAGCACAAAATATTTGTAGCCATTGAGATTCGAACCCCAGGCAACTGAATATGCATTACTTTTACCACTAGGTCGCATGTTATTTTGTGAATATATTGTATTCAAGCTATAATTAAACAAATTTGTAATAATTGCATGGAAAATACCAGCTTTTTACCGCTAGGCTGGGCTTCGTGTTTTAGATTAATGATTAATGTTATATTTTAATTAAATGCATGCTATTTATGACATTGTCCTTAAATTCTGAAAATGATGCAGTTTAGTCCTAAATTATATTTTGATTATTTATGATTTTGGCCTAAATTTTAGTTTGTTTGTAATGAAATATATAAATTATAATAATTTACAAATATTTGGTAATATTTTGATTTTGACATGAAATATGCATAATTTATTGTTCTTTGTAATATGTATATTTTATTATTGATGAATGCTTAAATTTTATACATTTATTTTTATACATTTATGAATGCATATATTTGGATAAGAACATACAAATTTAAAATATCAAAATTAAGAACTATTGTTGGGTATATTTGTAGTTTATTTTGTTATTAATTACATGTCTAGGAAAATTCTGTCAAAAGGGTCATAAGCTGCCTAAGGAGATTGAGTTTTAAGTGAGACCGTTTGTGACCCCTCCAATCTTTCCTGGGAATTTTTCCGGTGTAATTTTTAACTTAAATAAATTACTATATATTGTCTATACAATAGATTTAAGGAAACATAAATATTAAGTAAAATTTCTAAATTTCATATGTCTAAGTGATTAATATAAATTTTAATTTAGAGAGTAGCCACAACATCTCTAAATTAAGTGAGAATTATATTAGGATCACATATAGTTTAAAGACATAAATTGTGATTAATCATATTGAATGTAATAAATTTTATCCCACAAGAATTTTTATTACATTTATATGATTAATTAGGACAAAGTATCAAATTATTTTTTCTTAACTTACCCACAGGAAATAAGAAAATAGATATAATTTGATAGTTTTATCATAAAGATATATGAATCTACTAGAATAAACTACTTAGTCCACAGACAGATTTTATGTTTATTGATTCATATTTTAAGCCATGTTTTATATTGACAAAACATAATATTAGTCTCAAATTTATGGCATAAGCATGTATTGTGCACAGCTTTAAAACCTGTAAATCTATATGATATCAATGTTCCTGAACTAAAATGAGACAATTATAAAATATAGAAGGAAAAAGTTCTTCTTTATTTAGGGTGGATGGATATTGATTATGCTATCCGGAAAGACGAACCACCTGTAGTAATTGATACCAACACTTCAGCTGAAATTGCTCTTTATGAACGCTGAGAGCGATCCAATCACCTTAGTGTAATGTTCATTAAGACAAAAATTTCTACTGGTATTCGTGATTCTATCACCCAGTATGATAATGTCCGAGATTTATTGAAGGCTATTGATGAACAATTTGAATCATCCGATAAGGCCTTAGCTAGCACCCTGATAATGAAATTTTCTTCTATGAGCCTCACCCATATCAATGGTATGCAGGAACACATCATGAAAATGAGGGATATTGCGGCTCAACTCAAAACACTTGAGGTTGAAATGTTTGAATCTTTCTTAGTGCACTACATATTAAATACTCTCCCTCAACCATACGGACCCTTCAAAATCTCGTATAACACACATAAGGATAAATGGTCTATTAATGAACTAATGACCATGTGTGTACAGTAGGAAGAGAGGTTGATGATGGAATCGGGAGAAAGTTCACAGAGTACACATCTGGCTGTACAAGGAAGAAAGAAAAGGCAAGCCAAACAAAAGGGGAAAGATATAACACCAAAGATATCTCCCCAAGCTGAAATTCAGAAGGAATTCAAATGTTTCTTTTGTAAGAAAAAGGGGCATATGAAGAAAGATTGCGTGAAATTTCAGCAGTGGCTTTCTAAGAAAAGTATTTCAATCTCTTTTGTTTGTTATGAATCTAATATGGCTGAGATTTGTCATAACACATGATGGATTGATTCTGGTTCTACAATCCATATTACTAATGTTTTGCAGGGCTTGCAAAACCTAAGGAAGCTAGTGGGAACTGAGCAATATATCTTTTCAGGAAACAAGATACGCTCACCCGTGAAGGTTATTGAGACATACAGTTTAGTTCTCAATAGTGGCTTTGTAATTACATTAGAAAAGACTTTTTATATTTCTAGTTTTTATAGGAATTTAATTTCAATTTCAAGACTTATACTTTGTAGATATTCCTTTACATTTTCAGATTCATTTACAAATATTTTTTATAAATCTGATCTTATTGGAAATGATACATTGTCTGATGGTCTTTTTCATGTTAACTTACAAAATGATGATTGTTATAATACAATGCATACATATATTGGCAATAAAAGATGTGTTATGAATGAGAATTCTTATATGTTATGGCATAAGAGATTGGGACATATTTTTATATAAAGAATTCAAAGATTAGTAAATGTTGGAGTACTTAGTACTTTGGATTTTACTATTTTTGATACTTGTGTGGATTGCATTAAAGGTAAACAAACCAACAAGTCTAAGAAAGGTGCCAAGAAGAGTTTTGACATATTAGAAATCATACATACTGATATATGTAGTCCTAGGTTGGACTCGTATGGTCAGAAGTATTTTATCACCTTCATAGATGATTACTCACGATACATGTATCTCTACTTATTGAA
>JAXCLQ010000008.1:2806443-2821772 GCA_035584115.1 Cedrela odorata
GACAAGGTACATAAAACAGAATTAGATATGGAGAAGCATAAGATATTTTGTTTGTTTTATAAAAACTTAACTTCAACATGGAAGCAGATTTACCTCTGGATATTAGGGGATAATCATAATTTGGGTAACTCCTGTCAACCTCACATACTCCAAACGCCGTGCATAAAATATCGCTTCTTGTGTCATCTTCGACTCCGCCGTCCGGATATATTGTTAACAGCGGAAATGATGTAACATCTTCATTTACAGAATAGTTTAAGTATCTTCCTTGTTCATTTGCAGTGTAGCTAAAGTTGTATAGAGAAGGTGCTTGAAATGAGGAGCTGAAGGACCTGTTCTGCGAAAGCCCGGTTGTCATGTAGACTTCTCCGTCCTTCCAGATGACCAATTTGTTTGTGATATTGAGGTCCATGCCCAGAACAAAAGATCCATTGCTAGGAGAATTATCGTTACGCCATGATTGGAGAAACCATTGCCGCCCAGTTTGCAAGTTAATTCCCAATTTCATCCCTGGAAGAAGCGTATCAGTTGGATAGTCAAAGCTTTGCCACAGCTCTCTCCTTATGGATCCATTTGAATTCATCTCATTTAGCACCAAATTGCCATTTTTCAGTAGAGTGGCACTCGTATTACCTGCTCTTGGAACTGAACTTAGAGCAATAGGATTTCCCCCGTTGCGTAAAATTTTCAAATTGCCATCAGTGCCGTCTATTGCAAGACTTGCCGATTCGTTACCTGAGATCGGGGAGTTGCGGTTGGCAACCCACACTAGCTTCAGGTTTATTTTTTGGCAGTCTGGCCACATTTCTGATTTGTACTGACTTCCGTAGCACCCAGGGCGATACCCATTAATATATCTGTTGTCATCAAATTCGCTGCTGTACCAGGCTGTTCTATCTGTAGGCCTCTTGTACCATATTCCTAAGTATCGATCTGCCGTGCCCTGAGGGCTAAAGAATCCAAACCTGAAGTTCCCAAAAGCTGAAACCAGCTCATCCCCATCTTTGAGTACTTGGCCTTGTAGTAATTTGTCTGTCTGGGAATATGAAAGCCCTGTCAAGAGTAAGAAGAAAGAAAAGCTCAAATGGATTTGATTGCTTCCTGTGATAGCTAAAGCCATGACAAAACTGTGTACTTGCGGAAATTAAAGAATCATAGTGCAAGCTCTCGTAGAAATATAGATGCATGATATAGGAATTGTCTATTGAAATTTATGCAATCAACTAGTTGCGTTGACTTTTATTACTTCGAATGGAGGTTTGTTTAAAATCAATATGTCCAAAATGTTCTTATGGTTTTCAGGGTAAAGCTACGGTATAATGTGGGAAATTTCTGCTTCTAATTAAAGCCCTTGGATTGTACTAACACGATTGTTGTACTGAAGTATGACAGTATATTTCATATGTGAGACACATCACATCATTTCGCCATCAGATAACTAGCTGGAATCCATTATATATTTTCCAACAATACAACAAATTGAAGCAAGCTCACATCATTTCGCCACGACGCCATCAGATAACTATCTGGAATCCATTATATATTTTCCAAAAATACGACAAATTGAAGCAAGCATTAAATCAATTTCGTATGGTGGACCAGTTAATAGAGCTTATTTTGTATATTCATGGAAATTTCGGATGGTCAAATCTCATTCCTGTCAGTGATTGTGTTGTAATTTCTGCTCATATATTGATTTTGTATATTCATGGATTTTTCAAGGCACTAGATCAAGGGGTCAACGTCGCCCCCTTGATCTAGTGCCTTGAAAAATCCAAACCGGTTAATCAAGTTTTTATTTTTACGTCTATTTAATAAATTTTTTCCACAACATCTTCTTCTATATATTTTAGACGGACGAGTATACTTTATTTGCATGTCTATTTTATAAATTTGTGTTATAATTTAATCAATTATATCAATGATAATAATGATTAGAGAAAAATATTAAAACATATATTTACTGTCCTATCTAAAATTTCTTTAGTATCGTATGGAAACAACATCAGACATTGTTGGTATATCTGTTGCCCGATCTTGTACGCACAAAAGACCAACATGAATACATCTAAGTACTTGTTCAGGAAATCATGATTCATTTCTTCATCTCCCTACCCAAAAGTTCAGCAATTAATAGCAAGTGCAGAAAACATTTTCTTTTTACCATTTCATGGCTAATACCCATGATAGCTTCTTCTGATTCCACCAAATTAATACAAAGCCTGTTGAATCTTTACCTTTCGAGAATACTTCTTTGCACACGAACAAATCAACACAAATAATCGAATTCACAAAAACAACGAAACAAACAAAAGAACACTAAAAATATGTGGTTCGGCAATTGGCCAATATCCACGAAGCCAACACACTCAAAAAGCTTTATTAATAAAGAACTCTATTTGATCTATATAAAATAATATAAAAAATAATCCTAACTAAATTTCAACCAAATAAGACAATATAATTGTAAAGTAACTAAAACATTACCTCTATTAAGAGTTTAAAGAGTCACAAATCACAAAGAATATTATGTTTATGTTGAAAGGAGTGGGACGTAGAGAGGTAAGAAAAATACATTTTTATATTTTGTTTAAAAAAATAAGAAACTCTAATTAAAAAAAATATATATATATACGGGATATATACCTTTTTTTAAATATATATATCATTTAGTTAAAAAAAACTTATCAATTTTTTATTTATCATATTAAATAATATAATACTCTCCTAATCTAATTAGGAGAGCAAATATGAAAGCCCTGTCAAGAGTAAGAAGAGTGAAAAGGTCAAAAGGATGCGATTACTTCCTTTGATAGCCAAAGCCATGACAAAACTGTGTACTTGCAGAAATTAAAGAATCAAGTGCAAGCTCTCGTAGAAATATAGATGCTTGATAAGGGAATTGTCTATTGAAATTTATGCAATCAGCTGGTTGCGTTTACTTTTAACTTGAGGAAAGCCAGGTCTTTTTAGCTTACTGCATTTTGTGGAAACTTCGAATAATGTTACGAAGATAGCTGTACCCGGCTGTTCTGTAGGCCTCTTGTACCATATTCCTAAGTATCGATCTGCCTTGCCCTGAGGGCTAAAGAATCCCAACCTGAAGTTCCCAAAAGCTGAAACCAGCTCATCCCCATCTTTGAGCAGTTGACCCTGTAGTAATTTGTCTGTCTGGGAATATGAAAGTCCTGTCAAGAGCAAGAAGAATGAAAAGCTCAAAAGGATTTGATTACTTCCTGTGATAGCCATCGATTCAACTGTGAAGTTGCAGAAAATTAATCACTGGGCTGTGAGCGCTGGCAAGTTGGCTTAGTTTCAGGGTAAGGTAGGTGATAGAAATTACCTAGCCAGCCGACGGCATTGACTGTTGACTTTAGAAAATTTAATTAAATCTGCTTACTACTTTTCAAGGAAGCTTCAGTTGATTAATTAACAACCACTTTTGAATATTATTCCTGTAAAAATGTGTTCGACCTTCGACGAAACGGATACAAAAACTTGATTTTTTTAATGATTTAATTAAAAGTCTCAGTTGGTCTTCGATATTATTTTATTAGCTGCCTTCAAAATTAGACATGAAAACATAAAAGAAACTGTTTACAAGAAGACTTTTTGTATTCAATTACGAGAATTGGTCATTCTTTTGTCATCAAATTACTAATGCCAGAATGCTTATAATTTGGTTTGAATGAGGCTCAAAATATTTTCTATTGTTGCCCCTGTGTGGGATTGATTCAAGGGCATACGATGTAACACAAAACCTGCTGACCTCCAAGCTGGAAAACTTCAGGAGCACCCTTGGGTAATATGTTATTAGCCATTTTGAATCTATTTAAAATTGTGTTTTAACTATCTCCCACTAAAATATGTATGCATATGGACTTTGACATCTCACCTGATCCATATTGTTCTTTGACGAGTTGGCCTTGCTGTAATTTATCTGACCATTCAAACAAAATGAAAAAACAATTCTGAACATCTTTAGTTTCCAAAACTATCAAACATAATGGACAGACAGGTCATTCATTTAGACCAATATGCCCTCAAAAAATTTCGGTTGCCACCATAATGTGGGAGAGAGATGCAAGAGCATATTAATGCAAACACTAAACCTTCAGGATTCCAAGCTGAAAAACTTCTGGGAGCACCCTCGTGTAATATGATACTATCCGTTTTGAATCAATTCCATCTAATTAATTTTTTAGCAGTTTTGAATTTTTAAGTCTATCCGTATGGAAACAACATCAGACATTGTTGGTCTATCTGGTGCCCGATCTTGTACGCACAAAAGACCCACATGAATACATCTGAGTACTTCTTCAGAAAAGCATGATTCTTCCTTTATTGTGTCTATTAACTCTAAACCATTACCTTCATTACACAGCTTCCATGCCTGAAATATATTGGAGAACATCGGTATTGAATATTGTTGAAATTAGATTGTATCCAAAAGTTTCAAAGGCATGTAGAATGATTGAATAAATTTTGATCGTTCTATTGAAGTTTGGCAAAAAATATATACGATAAGATTGGATACTTACATAGCCTACAAGGTTGAGTGGGGGCTCTGTATCGTAGCAACTATTGTTCTTCTTGCAGGTTACAATTTCTAGTACCAGGACTCCGAAACTATATACATCGGATTTCATTGAGACAATGCCATTCATAACGTACTCCGGTGATCAAGAGACAGAAGTTCCTGAAAATAAGGTGGAAAAATGTTCCACAAATGATTTTACGAAGATAACTATGGAAACAAGATAAATGTAATAGTAATATGGTTCTGTACCAGTTATATTGTACAATTTTCTAAATTATTCTTACAATTTTGAAGAATGACGCGTTATTTGGGATGATTAAATTTGGATTAATGATTGAAAAGTACTGCATTCCTCTTTGAAAACACGGACATAATTAATGTCATTAACAATTCCTGTCCATTACCGTTTGGCATAAGCAGGGAGACTTTGTTTACATAGCACAGTTTGAATTATGACATTTTCTGTTTGTATGTACCCAAAATGTTTCCAAAAGTCCTTTTCTTTTCTTTTTTCCAACTAAGAACATACGAAATTTCCATGAAAAGCAACCAAGACGACCTAACGTAACACTTTGAAATCAATAGTCAATGCCTTTGGCAGATTGCCGCTACATTTTTACTAGTTGATTGCATATCATTACTTCATCTCCCTACCCAAAAGTCCAGCAATGAATTGTGGAATAAATTTGCAAAGGATTGATTTATTTAATGTGATTACAGAGCCTTTTATAGGCATTACAAAATAACTGTGCACAAAGCACGTTCTCCACTTTGACACCAGTACAAAATAACTGTGCACAACACGTTCTCCACCTTGACAGCAACAACCCACTATCATGTTATCATGTGCTAACAATTTGAACATAAAATTCGGTCAAATAAAACATGGCTGGTGTTGTAACTTTAACACTCCCCCTCAACACCAGCTTCCGTTCTTTCCACCATCCCGAGCTAATGACAAAAACTTCCAAATTTGTTGCCACTCAAGCTTTTTGTAAACAAATCTGCAACTTGATCCTTTGTGTCAATATGCTTCAACCCAATTTTCTCTTGCAAAACTTTTTCCCTGATAAAGTGATAATGCACCTCCACATGTTTAGTTCTTGCATGAAAAACTGGATTATCTGTCAACCGTATTGCCGACTCATTGTCGCAATGCAAAGGAATTGCATAATCTATTGGCTGATGCAAGTCCTTCAACAATTGCATAATCCAAGTGCTCTCTTGAGTTGCCATTGCTGCGGCTCGGTACTCTGCTTCTGTTGTTGACAAAGACACAGTTGGCTGCATTTTGCTGCACCAAGAAATTGTTCTCGACCTAAGCATAAAAACATACCCGGTAGTTGAATGTCGGGTATCATGATCCCCTGCATAGTCAGCATCACAATAACCAACTAGCTTGCAATCTCCACCTTTCTATAGAAGACCCCATAGCCAAACGTATTCTTTGCATATCTCAAAATTCGCCGGACTGCTTCCAAATGGGGCTTCTTTGGATTTTGCATGTACCGACTCATCACACCAACTGCATAAGAAATATCAGGTCTAGTTAAAGTTAAATAGATCAAACTACCCACCATTGTCGATACATTGTTGCATCTTCCAATTCTTTCCGTTCATGAGAACACATTTTGACGTTTGGCTCCATTGGCATCAAAATTGGCTTGCACTTAAGCATTCCAAACTTCTTCAACAAATCTCTAGAATACTTTGGCTGATGGAGAAATATTCCTTCTTGAGTATGATCAATCTCTATACCAAGAAAGTGCTTAAGTTGTCCAAGTTCTTTCATTTGAAAGCAAACTGATAAATTCTTCTTCGTTCGATGGATTTAATATTTCTTCTTCACAATCACCTGCTATGATTAAATCATCCACAATCACCTGTTATGATTAAATCATCCACATATACTAGCACAATAGCTAGCTCCCATTCATTAATTTTGACAAACAAACTAGAATCTGCAAAGGTCGCCGAATAACCATTATGAGTCAAAAATTTAGCAATCTTACCATACTAAGCCCTTGGTGCTTGCTTTAATCCATAGAGCGCCTTTCGAAGCTTACACACATATTTAGGATGATCTTGATTCTGAAAACCCATTGGTTGAGTCATGTAGATCTCCTGATCAAACTCCCCATGCAAGAATGCATTTTTCACATCCATCTACCACAAGTTCCAATCTTTACTAGCTGCTAGTGCAAGTAAGACTCGTATAGTTGTAAACTTTGCAACTTGACTAAACGTTTCATTATAGTCTAGTCCATATTGTTGAGAGAACCCTCGACCTAACAGACGAGCCTTGTGCCTCTCAATTGATCCATCTATGCGACACTTTATCTTATAAACCCATTTGCAAGAAATAGGTTTCACATCTCTAGGCTTTGGTATGAGCTCCCAAGTTTGATTTCGTTCTAATCCAGCAATCTCTTCGTCCATAGCTTTATTCCATTCTGAATTCTAAAATGCTTCCTCAAATGTCTTCGGTTCTTTTGCATCTGCTTCTTTTACTATAGTAGTGTTGGCATACTTGGGATTTGACTTTCTGGCTCTTGTTGATCTTCTAAGTGGAGTTGTTGCTTCTGCTTCACTAGGCTCACCTTCTTCGCTTAGTCGTTCATACACACCAATTTGCCAAGGACTGTGAGCGACGCCTTCCTCGACATCACCACCATCATCTGCTTCTTCAGGATTGCTTAAACTCAATTAGATTTGAGCAAATTGCAACTCACCTTTAAAAACAACTGAATCTGGTAATATCTTCTTGTCTGAAGACCATCATGAAGACGCTTCATCAAACACCACATTTCGGGATGTGTAGCACTTTCCTGTTATAGGATCACAACATTTCCACCCTTTTCTTTGACTATCATAACCTATAAATATACATCTAATAGCCTTCTTGTCCATTTTGCTACGTAAATGATCAGGTACAAATACATAGCATACACATCCGAAAACTCGAAAATAACTAACTATAGGTTTCATGTTCCACAATATTTCAAAGGGCGAAAGAAAACATAACCTTTATTGAGGAAGCCTATTGATCATAAAAGCTGCAGTCTTTATTGCTTCTACCCAAAATCGTCCTGGGACATTCTTCGCATAAAGTATACTTGGACAAATTTCTGCTAGGTGTCTATTCTTTCTTTCTACTACGCCATTTTGTTGCGATGTACTAGCACATGTGAACTGACGGTGTATTTGGCACTCCCAAAGAAAATCGAAGAACTCATCTGAGGTATACTCTCCCCCATTGTCTATGCACAGGCAACGAATTTTTTACCAATTTCTACTTCCGCTATCTTTTTGAACTACTTAAACTTTGAAAGTGTTTCATATTTTTCCCTCAGAAAATAAACCCATACATACCTGGAAAAATCATTAATAAAAGTCACCATGTACTTCATCCCACCGATTAAGACTTGCTTGACAAGTCCAGACACATCAGAGTGAATTAACTCTAATGGTTCCTTTACTTTGAATTTGGACTCTTCATACGGCAATTGATGCTCTTTCCCATATTGACATCCTGCGCAAATTATGTCTGCTCGTACTTCAAGTTGAGGAAGTCCCTTCAGCATCGACTTTTTCATCATCACATTTAGCTTGAATAGCTAACGTGACTTAACCGCATATGCCATAAGCCTGCTGTCTTGTTCTTCTTTGTCTTGTCTACATATGCAGTTTCTGCAGACATTACATAGACTGGCTCTAGTCTTTGTCCCTTCACCATCGGCTCTTCTATAATCTCATAGTCGCAATATACTGTAACATTCCAAATCCAAGAATGTTACCGGTAGGTGATAAAACCACCCTATCACCCTAAGCCTTACACATACTGTCTGAATGTCAATACAAAACATGCATGCACACTACATCTTATAACATATAACCATACAACTTAAGAGGCGATATGTCTCTACTGATACTATGTACAACTCAAATACTCAAATCATAGTACACCCAAGTGTTTACAACACATCTCAATACAACAAAATAAAATTACAACTCTGTACACATGACGGACCTAACAACCCTGGTGACTGTAATAGACCCTTTCCTCAGCTCGTGTCTTCGAGTTGCTGAAATAGCTTACTAGATCTCTGCTCCTGCAAAACTGGAGAGTAGGGAGGAGGGTGAGTCTAAAAAAACTTAGTGAGTGGATGCTAATGTAATGAAATATTCAAATCAGATAATTAAATTCTTCTATAATTAAATTAAACTCATATTATATATAATCAGCATTATACTCTAAATTATCTAGAATTAAATCGCTATGAATCTGCAAGGTCATGAAACTAAAATTTATCATTAAACATTATATCATCCGCGGTGACAACATCAACTCATCGCCATAAGCACCCTCACAAACTTTCTCTGGTATTTATACAACTCTAGTATCTATACATCTTTGTATCTGTATAGTTTTGTTATTTATACATTTATGTTATTTATTCAGCTCTTGTATCTGTACGACTATCATATCAATTAACCAGACTATAATTTACTTTTATTTCATGAAATACATAAATCGTATATAAATATATAAGTCAATCTTCCATCTCAATATCTCTTCCTCACACATCATTGTCCAAATTGTATTCCATGACTTCACGATATTCGACTTACCATCACTGTTCTCAAAGACGGTTCTAGCAACTGTAACAATTGTGGCATTTAATAGTTCATGGCCAAGTCAAGTTTTAGAATTTAAGTTGTTCTTTATTATATATATTTCAGCATTCAACTCAAATAACAATCTTACCTTCACATTTTAACTTAATGAAATATAATATTTATATATACTCAGTAAACCATCTTTATCTCCTTTCTCAAATCAACACGGTCCAAAACACTATTCATGGGTTCACAACAGTTCCACTCATCTACAACATTCTTATCCTATCACAACTCGTAATTATACAATTTCGCCATTCATCACAATTGTGTAATAACCAAATAATTCAACCTCGTCATCGAAACATTTATAGTTTCACATTAAAACATTCACAACATCCATAAATGACAGTTACTGTAGCCATATTAATTTTTAAACTCTATAAAGTATTATTCAATGTAAACTTAGCGAAGCAAAATAAGCTTCCAACATGTACCGCTTACATCATAACCCGCACCTTCGCAAAGTCGCAACACGTCTTCAAGGGTTAAATCAACATATACTGCCTACATCACAACATATACTGCCTAGTCTATAAATACTAATATTCTCTATATAATACAAAGGGGCATTCCATCACATAATTCAAATGACAATTCGAAACCATAACCATTCACTTACCTATATGCCCCAATATCCACCATAGGCTACACACTTTAACCACAAAATATCAAACGTATATTATATGTCATACATTTATGCATTTCACCGACTCAATGCCGCATCACCCTTATATCAAATTTGTACATAAACCGTGTAACTAGATATTAATGCCCCAATGGCTATTTCCATAATTTCAACATGTTAACATAGCTTTAATATAACCATAAAACAGGCATTAAGCACTCCCAATTCTTTCACCCAAACTCGGCCTACCAAAATTCGCAACTAGTCCGATTTTCACCGAGATTTAAGCTCAACCTTCACATCATATAAATACAATGTTTTTATCAATTCTAAAGGGGTTTCTTAAGACCAAGAAGTGTAAGTCTAGAATCATGTAACACAGGATTAATCCACTCACCTATCAAAATTTTACCATTTCGTATCAAAATGCGTCGGAGACACTCCAATCGGTGATTTACAATACACGACTTATGTTAAGTTTCATGATTATCCTTGAATGAATAAATAAATGAATGCATATACACTCTATAGCACTTTATGAATTTGGATTTCAGATCCGATTAATCAAGTTATGAACTCCTAAATGACGTTTCTGCACAGCGAGTGACTTTAAACTCACACTGTGCTAAATCAGTAACATATCCCAACCTAAGTTTCTGGCGGTATACTCTATTATGTGTCTAGTTTCTACCACTTCTTGCAGATTCAATTTTGAGTCCGAACGCTCAAGTTATAACTATTTTTCACCAAGTGACGCAGTGCGACAAGATGTAGAGCATCGCAAAATAGCCCACTTTTTGAATTTTCTGTGCATTTGTCGCTAAGAACCTTGACCAGATTTTTACCTATATCGTGCCCCTATATGTCTAAATTATGTATAATTTTGTGGTTCCTCAATCCGAAGTCTGAAACTCACTCAATTCAGGTTTTAATGGACCTTGTTCAGAGATTTTTAGCAACTAACGCTTACACGTTTCATTCGCACTCTCCCCCGTTCGAGACTTCACTCATGTACGCTACCCCATATCATGTATTTACACTTTATTTCTACATTCTACATGTATTAACAACCCCTTATTCACTAACTAAATAATCATGCATCAACGACACCACAATTTTCGCAATTCGCATGCATAAACTAACCCAACGCATAGTCATTTACAAACCAATCCTATCAATACAAATTCATGCTCTTTTTATAGTCAAATTTAAATATAACACACTCACCTTGCTTGTCATAATTCTATAAATTCCTTTCGCTCCTCCGTTCGTATTTTCGCAACTCATTCCAGCATTTTGTCGAACACGTGGTACATTCCATTTTAATTCTTTGCTCTCTCTCTCTTCTTTTTGCTTGCTTCCTATTTTTACTTCCATTTTCCAACATTTCTCGGCAATCAGACAACGTAATTGAAGTGTAGAAAATAGAGATCAAGTAACAACTCTAATCACTAAAATCCAACTACGATCTAATAAAAGCACAAAGAACTAGTAAAAGTAAACCAAACACATACTGTTTTCAAAGGTTCAAGAATTGAAACCATCCTCTTTCTTCTCCTCCCTCTCTCTTTGTCAGATTCTCTTCTCTCATGGCTGGATTTTCCCCTCTTTTTCCTTGCTTTGGCAGAATCTTCCTCTCACGGGTTTGGGTTTCTTCCATCTTCACATGGCCAATTTTATTCTCTTCCTTCTCCCCATGGCTAATTTCATCTTCTTCCTTCTCCCTAAGGCCGAATTTCTATTTCCCTCCCGGGTTCCCTTCGATTTCTGTAATGACCAAAATTTTTCGTAATTGTTATAATCAAGTGTTGGTGATCGGAATAAAATTTTTTCGAACATAAAATATTAATAATTTGAAAAGTGAATTAATTATAAATAGGCCAAAGGATGTTGTATGGGATTAAACCTAACTAGTTAATAAGGTTACAATAAATAAGATAAACAATTTAATTCTTTAAATTATTGACTTTAGGCTAATAAATGGTAATTGGGCTAAGAATAAAAATAATATGTAATTAAGCGCAATTTGTTTAAGTGGCCGCCCATGCCTTTTGTTTAAGGATTTCTTTTATTTTTATTTTAGTTACTATTCATTCTTAAAAGATAAAACTAGCAAATTTTGGAAAGTGAAAGAGAAGAAGGATTAAGAAAAGAAAAAGGTGGGGGGAGGGGGGAGGGAAGAGACGAACTGAAAGAAGGGGGAGATATTTAACTTTAGGAAAAGGAAAAGTTAAAGTAGGGCCCATGTCTTTTCTTTTAAAGCTTTTTTTTTTCATTTTGGTCATTATTTTACACTCTTAAAAGGTAAAGTTTAGCAAAGAAATTTTAGAAAGAGGGAGAAGAAGATGGATGCCCGTGAGAAGAAAAAGAAGAGCAAAGAAAACAAACTATTTGAAGAAAACAAACTATTTGAAGAAAAAGGGAAGAACACAAAACGGCTAGTTCACCAACGTTCAAAACCCGTTTTGCGGCGCGGCTTGGCTCTTATCAACTTCCACTCTCGGTTACAGACAACAACCAATGCCCAAAAGGAGTTCGATGAAATTGGTGACAGAAACGAGCATGTCGGGAGCATTACGTGCGGCTGTTGAGCTAGCGGCGATGGAATAATGCAGGACCATTCATGGGAATGTTGTTGTTGCAGGTTTAGATAAGAATGTGATTGTGGGCACTGCCTTGATAGATGGGTATGAAAAAGCTGGGATTATTTCTAATGCGAGAAGGGTTTTTGATGAGAATTTAAGTGTGTTCAATTATGTTGCATGGAATGCTATTATGGCCGGTAATGCACAATAAGGAGACAAAAGTTCAGGGCTTGATCTTTTTCATCTATTTGAAATAAGGGGTTTTACGCCAAATGAATATAGTATTTTGACAATTTTGATGGTTTTATGTAATGCTGGTTTGGTTGTATAGAGCAAAGAAAGAAAATGAATGACGCCACATGCTAGATATAATGCTGGAACAAGATGCGGAGATGCGAACAGAGAAGAGAAAGAAAATTTTGGATCTTCGGCAAGTAAGGTGAGTGTGTTGTGTAAATTTGACTTTAAATGAATATGAATTTGTGTTGGTAGAATTGGTTTGTAAATGAACATGTGTTGGGTTAGTTTATGCTTACGAATTGCGAAAATTGTAGTGTCGTTAATGTATAGTTCATTTAGTTATCGAGTAAGGGGCTGTTAATGCATGTTGAACGATGAAATGAAGTATAAATGCATGATATATAGTGGCGTACATAAGATAGTTACTTGAACCAAAGATTTGAAATACATATCATCACGATTATGGCCTATAGGCTTATGACTAATTTTGTTAATGAAAGTGTTTTCAAGAACGATAATGAGGTGCTAGAATATTATAAATTTACAAATTATGGTTTGGATGATGACGAGCGAGAAAGAGATATTATGGATGAACGTTAATTTTAAAAATATGATTATTTGTTTCATGAATAAAGAGTGGGTGTTGTCACCGCGAAAAAATATTATATGTGATAAAAATTTTAATTACATGACCCTACTGTTTCACAGTGATACAATTACAGAAAATTTCTAGTATAAGGCTGATACTATATTTTGAGTTTAATTCATTTACAAAAAATTTAATTTAATGATTTAAATACTTTATTACGTTAACATCCACTCACTGAGTCTTTTTAGACTCACCCCCCTTCCTACTCTCCAGTTTTGCAGAAACAGAGATCTAGTATGTCATTTCAGCAACTCGAAGACACGAGCTATGGAACGGGTCCATTGCTTCCATTGCAGCCACCAAGGTTGTTGGGTCCGTCATGTGTACAGAGTTGTAGTTTTACTTTATTGTATTGAGATGTGTTGTAAATACTTGGAAGTACCATGATTTAAGTATTTAAGTTGTAGATAGAATCAGGGGAGGCATGTCACGCCCCGATCCACCTAAACGGGTACGTAACAATCGCCACACAACCGTGAGATATACTTTTCACCAGTACTCCCACGATTGTGTAAGGCCTCAATATTTCGATCATGCAGTTATATAAAATTTCAAATTTAATAATCCACATATTGTATCTACACAAATACATATATTAAATTCATAACATTTGCACTCATAATACATTTGTTATCTATAATCCAAAAGCAATACATAGTTTATGGATCCCTACTACACCACATATCAGTATATAACTGTGGAGACATTAAATACCTATAAGTCTCCTATACTCATGCTCAGCAAAACTAAGTCCCAGGGAGTGGACTTGTGACCTCCTTGATGTCTGTCTAATCTGAAAATATTTTTAAGAAAATAAAAGAGTGAGTACAACTCAGTGAATAGATGGATAATATTGAATATGAAAATTATAGAAATAATATGAGTAAGAGTATCAAGATTTTTACACAAAGAGTACAAGATATACATCATAATTTAAAATCAATTCATAAAAATTTAACCACATTAAAAATCTTTTCTTTCTTTTTTTTTTTAAACAATACCTATGGATGTTCAAAGTAGAACTTTTGGGCTTGCCCGGAAACTATCCCCCAAGATATTCACCAGTGCGCTGCTGATAAATACCTTAAGACCCGCTAACAAGTTAATTTACATCAATGCATAAAATTATTTAACCCACTTGTTAGCGTTAGCCTGGATAAGCAAATGAGGTGCCAAACATCGACTTATCCAGCCGCAACCTTTCCTTTGCCTCTTATCAGACGATAAAGGTGGAAATAATAATAACCTCTCCCTTACCCCTTTATTGGATAAGGGCGGAATCTGTGCACAGACGCGCTCAACTGAGCACTTGCACCCAAATCTTAAAACATAAAATCCACATACAATATTCAACATTTATTCACATAACAACTCGAATCAATTTGTAACATGTCAATCATCCACAGTACAATTTGTAAATAATTCAAAACATTTTTATAAAACATACCCTTACTCATCATATAACATTTTCATATTAGCAAAGCATTCAAATTTCACAAATTCACAACACAATTTAACATTTAAATCATTTTTAAATTCTAAATATTTTTAGAAAAAAATTTAATATTTCAATCATTTTATGTTAAAATTTTGAAAAATGTATCCATCTACTCACCTGTACACTCGCAAATCCCCGACTCAAGGTGTCGGTATCAGGTGTTCAGGTCGTTGATCTACAATTATAAGATTTTTTGTTAGACTTTATATAATAAGCCTAACCAAATAAAATAAATATTTACGCGTAATTTATCACCTACTTAAACCATGATATAATTAAAATATCCATGAAATAAGTTAGAATTTAGATTAAAATTTCTTCTATGAACTAAATGCGCCCTACGCTCGCAACAAACTCATGCCGCTCAAAATCGGCAACATATTTTAACCTAATTCTTTGGTGATACACTCTATTATTAGTCTAGTTTATGCCGCACTTTACGGATTTGGGTTTCGACTTCGATAACTTAAGTTAAGCTAAGTTTTCGACATCAAGCTCATAAAAACAGG
>JAXCLQ010000008.1:2821872-2873153 GCA_035584115.1 Cedrela odorata
AAGAGAGACATACCAAAAATAAAGAAATCCAAACTTTTGTTTGGCATGTACTCATAGACTAAAAGCCTTTCACCTCCCTGGAGAGAACATCCTATCAGCCTCACAAGATTAGTGTGCTGAAGTTTTGCAATGAGTTTAGCTTCATTCTTGAACTCCACTATTCCTTGTCCTGAATTTTTCGGGAGTCTCTTTATTGCTATTTCTTGCCCATCTAGTAACTTTCCCTGAAATCATGGCTCTCTCTCACGACTACACCAAAGATCAACCAAAAACATAAAGAGTCAAACAATTTTACCTCATAAACTGGACCGAAACCACCCTGTCCAAGCCTATTTGCAGTTGAGAAATTGTCGGTAGCAGCAACAATGGTTTGAAAATAAAAAATTTTAAAGTCACGTTTCATACTCTAATCTTTAACTTGCGTATTTTTCTTCCCAAATATGGTGGGAAGTGACACATTATCTCCAAGTTCGCGTAATAGCTTTTGTCGATTCATTATGCTTTCAACTAATTAAGATTTACGCTAATCATAGTTCAGATAATGATTATTGATTGATATCAATAATAATTATTATATTCGTTCCCAGGGATTACCTTTAGCCTTGAGTTTTTTCAATAGCAAAAAGCAAGCGTAGCCCAACAGAGGCACCAATAATGTTGTTCCCACCACAATGCTTAAAGACATCCATCGTTTCTCCTCTGCAATAATTTTTTAAAAAAAAGTTATAACCATCAATAATCAATTAAAATCCTGTATTTGTTTCATTAAGCAAAATTCATATCTTCTCATCCTACACTAATCATTGTTACATAATGTGTCCTTTTTAAGGGGGACAAAAAATAATTGTTAGTTTTCCAAATGGCCAGCTAGCATTTGGATGTTTTGCGTAAAATTTGATGACAACGAATTGTTGATCAAAGGCAATAAGAGACTTTAAACCTTTACCTTGTATTGTCTCCTAGACAAATAGCCTAAGGAAAGCAACAGGAATATAGCTATGACAACTGCAATGGTTAACCGTTGCCACCGATTCTTTTCAGGCCCTGCAAGGATAGAAAAATTCTGTTATCGTGTAATAAACTTCTAGAATATTCAGTATGCTTGTTAGGGTTTGTTACTATATACAGGGAGGAATTGATATAGGTTTTAACTCCAATATTGGAGCAGATTTACCTTTGGGTTCAACTAGCAAGTATATTTTGCCAGCTGATTCAACACTGTATGACTCTATAAACTTTATCCCTCTGCTCCAGATCTGGCAACCGGTATTGGTATATTTATTTGTGGTAGCAAATGCAACACAAGAACAATTTTTCAAACAGTTGACTCGACAATCAGTCAATTTCATGTTGTCACTTTCTTTAAACTTGAATCCTGGTCCAGCCATGTAACCGTACTTGACCTGGAAACGCTCGTTGGGTCTCCAGCAGCTACGAAAATATTCACTTACCCCACACCCTCCAAAAGCAACACAAGAAATAGACCTTCCTGTGTCATCTATGAGTCCGCCGCTGGGAAGAATTTTTAGCAGTGGAAATGACATATCATCTTCATTTGCAGAATAATTTAAGGATCTTTCTCGTTCATTTGACATGTAGCTAAAGTTGTAGAAAGAAGATCCTGGACTAAAGATGTTTGACGAGTCGTTTGGGAAAACCGAACTCGTCCACTGGACTTCTGCTCCTCTCCAGATGATCAATTTGTTTGTGATATTAGGGTCCATGCCAAGAGTATATGACCCTTCGGCAGGAGATTCATAAGTACTCCATGATTGGAGGAACCATTTTTTCCCAGTTTGCAAGTTAATTCCCAGTTTCATCCCCGGAAGAAGTATATCAGTCGGATAATCAAAGCTTTGCCACAACATTCGCCTTTTAGATCCATCTGAATTCATCTCATACAACACGAAATTTCCATTTTTCAGTAGAGTAGCACTTGTGTTACCCTCTGCTTGAACAGAAGCACTTATTACAATAGGATTCCCGCCGTCGTGAAAGATTTTCAGTTTACCATCACTGTCTATTGTAAGCATTCCAGATTTATCTAAGATTGGGGTATTTCTGTTGGCAATCCACACCGGCAACAGGTTTTTTCTACTGGGGTTTACTGCCAATAATTGTCGATAATCATTTCCGATATAATTATACTTCCACCACCCAAGAGCATAACTATCCGACCACCCAAGAGTATAACTATCTATGTAGTAACTATATTTAGGGAACTGGTACCAGCCTGTTCTATCTATATTCCTCTTGTAATATATTCCTAAGTAACGATCTGTGGTTTTGCGAGGGCTAAAGAATCCTAACCTGAAGTTCCCAAATGCTGAAACCAGCTCCATCCCATCTTTGAGCAGTTGACCTTGTAGTAATTTGTCTGTTTGGGAATAGCAAGGCACCGTCAAGAGTACGAAGAATATTGAAATGCTCAAAAGGAATTGATTCTTTCTTCCTTTGATAGCCATTAAAACAACTGTGTAGATGCAGAAATGAATCATGTGGTAGGATTAACTATTGACTTGGGGGGCATCTGTATAAGATATGCAACAAGGCCGTTTTGACCCCAAGTTTATAGCCGATTTAAGAGAAGAAAAAAATAGTCGTTAATCTTTATGATCATAAGCATGATGCGATTGCAGGTTGAGCTTCCTGTAATTGATTCTGGGTGCTATAATTTTTCAATCGAGATCCTTTAATTTCTTTCATTATTTGCTATGGGAACGTCGACAAATTTTTGGTTGCATGCCAACAGACAACGTTTTAGCTATCACATTTCACATAAAGATGTCAAAATATTATCACACATCCTCTGTAAATTTATAACCTGTGTAACATATAAAGGTTGGCATTTGCCGTACTAGTCATTTATTTCTCAGCTTGGATAAATAAACTTATCGATAAAACCAACTATCAATAAAATCCTCGTATAAAATGCATGTATGTCCATGCTTGTATTTTGTGCCAAGGCTAGACGATGGTGTTATTAGAATTAAGATTCAAAACTTGGGCCTTGACAACATGAAGCCCAACTGAATCATAAGGCCTTTCTTCAAGTTCAAGCCCGTCACCTTTGCACTCTCTTTCGTGAAGAAACAAATGACAGCTACTGCAAGAAGAGAAGATTTTCAGCAAAACAGAGCACCTCCTTCACCTGTGGTCCTCCATTTCAGCAGCCTACAATTCATGCCTTACCTACGATTGCTCGTTTCGTCTGTCCTCTTGTTACTTTTCTGTTATCTTTTGGTATAGTTTCTTTGCTTTGTCTATTTAATTCTTCGTCCGTAATCTTGACAAGCAAGAGAGAAAAACAGAAAGCACTGTAATTTTCATCTTCTGCAAATACAAGAAAAATCCATTGCAGCTTTTCTTATTTTTCTAACTACTAGAACATTTATCTTGCTTTCATCGCTGAAGGGATGTTGTCTCTTGAGTAGTAACTGATAAATAAACAATGGTTGTTGGGTGCAGGCAGGAGCAGTCTCATTCGCAAGCAAAGAAAATAAATAAAAATAAATAAAATATGTTCCCTAAAAACCAAATATACATGGAAATAGAATCAACATAAATTATTAATTACATCTTCTGTGCTACCGATGAATAGACAATTACGTTACTAGTATACTTATCTTGCTTTCATCACTGAAATTGTTACATCATTTATGGAACAATTAATTTCTGCCCTTTTTTGGCAACTTCTTCTGGCTCTTCATCAGCAACACTGATAAAATAAGCAGGCTGTTTCGGTGTGCACAGGAGCGTAGTTTCATTGGTAAGCATGGAAACAACATCAGATATTGTTGGTCTATCTGTTGCTTGGTCTTGAACACACAAAAGACCCACATGAATACATTTGAGTACTTCATCAGCAGAGAATGATTCTTCCTGCAATGATGGGTCTATTAGCTCTAAACATCTACCTTCATTCCACACCTGCCATGCCTGAAAATGGATAGGTTTAACTCCCAATACGAAAGGTTTCAAAGACAATATCAAAATGAACCTATAATTTGAATTGAATACTTACATATCCTACGAGGTTGAGTGGGCGCTCAGCGTCATAGCAACTGTTGTTCTTCTTCCCACACACAATTTCGAGCAGTAAGACTCCAAAGCTAAATACATCTGCTTTCATTGAAACAATGCCACTCATAGCATACTCCGGAGCCATATAGCCACTGGAGAATAAATTCGACAAATATCAGTGTAGTAAGAGAAAAAGTTTACTCATCCATGTGCAAATTAAAACCCACAATAGGCATGTTATATACTTACAATGTTCCAACAACTCTATTTGTGTTTGCTTTTGATTCATTCCTCTCAAAAATTCTAGCCATGCCGAAATCAGATATTTTTGGATTCAATTGGTCATCAAGCAAGATGTTGCTTGCTTTCAAGTCCCTATGAATCACTCTTAATCTTGAATATTTATGGAGATAAAGCATTCCTTGAGCAATCCCTTCAATTATGCTCATACGTTTGTTCTAATTCAGTAGTTTCTTCTTATCAGAATCTGTTCAAAGCGGGAAAAGAAGCAGAAAACAAATCAGAGAGACTGGTAACGTATAATTAATTAAGTTTGATTTGAGTTTAGACCTCGCATGTTTAAGCATTGAAGAGACCTACCAAAAATAAAGAAATCCAAGCTTTTGTTAGGCATGAATTCGTAGACTAAAATCCTTTCTTCTCCATGAAGACAACATCCCAAAAGCCTCACAAGATTATTGTGCTGGAGTTTCGCAATGAGTTTAGCTTCATTCTTGAACTCCACTATTCCTTGTCTTGAACATCGTGAGAGTCTCTTTACTGCTACTTCTTGCCCATCTAGTAATTTTGCCTGAAATCATGCCCTTTCTGTAATTGTTATAACTAGTTATATATCTATTACCATCAAACAAAACCCACAATTTTTACCTTATAAACTGGTCCAAAACCACCCTCTCCTAGCTTGTTTGTAGTTGAGAAATTGTTTGTAGCGTCAGCAATGGTTTGGAAATTAAACCTCTTCAACTCAATATGATCTTTTTCTTTTGTTTTTCCTTGCCGATGAAAGCTGACAACTCTCTCCTAGCTCACGTAATATATTTTCTTGGTCTACTCTGCCTTCGGCTAATTAAGATTACATAAAAAGTATAGTTCAGACTTTGGGTACTTATAGAGCATACATGCACACATGTATACATGACACAGTCATTTAACTAATCATTCATCGATGGAGTTAAAGAATTGACAGATTAGATTAATAATTAATCGTTTACTAAATATATGCACACACGTACCTTCTTCCTTGTGTTTTCTCCAGATTAGGTAGAAAAAGGAGCACAAAAGAGGTACCAAAAGAGCTCCTGCAATTACAAAACCTCGCCACCGCTTGTTTTCTGCAATGATAAAAGAAGTCAAATTCTTAAAGGATGTTGATTTTTTTATATATACAAAATAAAGATGTTGTTTATGATACACTTTAGAATTGTATATAGATCATTTACCAGCTTTCGTTTCATGGATGGATATCGGCCATCCATAGAAAGAGTTAAGCTCCTCAAACTTTGCCCCTTTGGGCCAAATCTCACAGCCGGTGTTGTTATTTAGATTTGTGGCAGCATATGCAACACAAGAACAATCATTCAAGCATTTGTGCCCACATTCGTTCAAGGTCATTTTGTCACTTTCTTTGAACTTGAATCCATTTCCAGACATATTACCCCATTTAATCTGAAAATCAAACAAACCTCGCCCGCACAGAAGCTTATCACCCTCACACTCTCCGAAAAGACCACATGGAGTTATCGAAAACCCGTGGCCTGAGAGCCCACCGTCCGGATCAATTTTTAAGACTGGAAATGACGAAACATCTTCGCTTACAGAATAAGAGAAGCATTTTTCATTTTCATCATTTGAAGTGTAGCTGAAGTTGTATCTGTTGTTTATATTTTCAGAATCAGAGAAGTTGAAGTGTCCATCAACCAAAACCCCACTTTTCCAGTAGACTTTCCCTCCGGCCGACGACTGGATGATCAGCTGGTTTGTGTCATTAGGATCCATGCCTAGGATAAATGAACCTAGGGCAGGAGATTCATCAGCAATCCAAGATTGGAGAAACCATCGATGCCCAGTTTGCGAATTAATCCCCAGTATCATTCCAGGAAGAAGTGTATCAGTCGGATAATCAAAGCTTTGCCACAGCACTCGCTTTACAGATCCATCTGAATTCATTTCATTCAGTACTAAATTGCCAGACTGCAGTAGAACAGCACTTGTATTACTCGCTCCTGGAACAGAACTTACAGCAATAGGATTTCCTCCATCGCGTAAAATTTTCAAATTGCCATCATTTCTATCTATCGTAAGTCTTCCTGAAGTATCAAAGATTGGTATGTTGCGGTTGGCAACCCACACCGGTGGCTCGTAGTACCAGCTCTCTTTCGGCGGCCTGTTGTACCAAATTCCTAAGTAACGATTTGTACTGAAACGAGGGCTAAAGAATCCCAACCTGAATTTACCTGAAGCTGAAACAAGCTCATCCCCCTAATCATGCAGCAGTTGACCTTGCAGTAATTTGTCTGTCTCAGAATATGAAGTGTTCATCAAGAGTATGAAGCATGAAATGCCCAAGAGAATGTAATTTCTTCTTCCTATGTTCTCCATGATCAGATCAATTGTAGTAAATTTCAAGTTCGAACCCATGCAAAAATTAATATGAAGGAAATCAGCTGACTATTTTCTTTAGGATATAGTTAGGTGAATAGATAGATTAACAACCATTCATGGTCAAATCCAAAAAATTCATAGGGACAAGTGAACATTATATATTCTTTAACTTTGGACAAATGTCGTGATTATTAAGCAATATGTTTATATTCAATAAAATGTTGACAGTGTCAATATACATTTACATTTAATTACATTGAAAAACTATTCATCTATTATAAACTATTTATCCAAAAACCCATTTGGCTAAAACTGGGAATTTTTTTTATTAATTAAGAGTGAATTATTAGTTTATATTTCCTCTTCTCATTCAAAATTCCAAATAAAAGCCTAGTTATATAGGACTTGGTCTCCAATAATTCATTGAATGTACTTTCTACATTCAATGTTTGACCTTAGAATTGGTCATCTTGTATTTGTCCGTACATTTGGCTAAAATATTTGTTGCCTAATTGCAATTGTCACAAGAAACTTAGTAAAATGAAAATAGTATATATACAGTGAGATATATATAAATTACAAGCAGTCCTTAATTTAAAATTCTATCATTTTTATAGCTATAAATGGATAATGACTATCAATTATTTATAAGAGAAAAAGGTCCTTACACGTTACTCTAACCTTTACTAGATTAATTATATTGTCTCTTCACCCTCCTTGTCCAAGTCAATGCTCTAATTATACTCATAACTTTTTTTGGCACTAAGAAAATAATAACTTCTAATTGACAAAAGAATAGTGCAATCCTAAAATAGATTTGCAATTAGCAAGTAAAGCAAAACAAAATAAGAAAATAGATCGAACTAAATAACCATCTTGATTTCTTGCATCCGTCTATGCCAACAAGTAAAAGACGGACATTGTAGCCCGATGTAGTGCCATGAGATTGGCTGTGTTTTGTTAAAAACTAGGTGGATTTGTCGATTAGCCCAATGTTGCAATGTTTAAGCCCATAAAACTTGGGTTTCTCAGCCAACTTCTTCGCAGTTTGCATGTATTTGAAACATAAAATATAAAAATAGCCCACCAAAACGACACAAAGAAGGGTAGGTCTGAACATCAGTTGAAGAAAAGTAGCTGGTTTAAGAAAATTTGACTCCAAAACGTAGCAGCACTAGCACCAACCAGCGAGAGCTCTAGCTTTCTTTCTCCCTCAAAACTCTTGACTTACAAGATTGTTCAGTTCCCAATATACGACATGATTCCTCTTCACTTCACTCGTATTCTTCGCTCTTGATCATGGTAAGTTTTCTCTCTCTACAACATGTCCATTTTAACTTATGCATCGTTTGCAAATCAGGCAGAATTTCGGTTATTCTTTTATTGCTGAATATGTTGTTCTTCCACCACTTCTTCAGTATCTTCTGCCATGATTGCTGCAGAGAGTACACCATGTTTGTTAATGGATTTCTGTGGTAATCTGTGATTTTCTGTTTATATATCTTGCTAAGGCTTGACTGTTCTTTAGCTACTACTTATCTTGCTGTGATCAACATGCCATGATTTTCTATTTCTGACCATGTGAGATACATATCCTTGATGGATTACTGTGAGCCACCAAATTCTATATCAGAGTTTTGACTAGTTTGAAAACCATGTGAGCTCTAAATATAGATGTGTTCTGGATTCTGAAAGAACATTTTCTAATTTGTATAGTCTTATAATAAATTACAGCAAAAATTTGTTCGAAATTGAACAATTTCTCCTTTTCACTCGTACTTCTGTTAATTTTCTGCATTTTTAATTTACTGCAGTCAATTATGCCATTGATGTTCAGGTCACTAGTGAGGTTAGTCACAGCACTAGTGTCTCAGCCAGCAGCCTCCATTACAACTCTACTGTACTACAGCAATCTTCTCCCTCGAAACTTGAATTTAGAGCGCCTGGTTCGACAAGAATTCCTTCATCCAGAAAATTACTTGTTCCATTTTCTGATCAATGTCTTGCGATGCTTCTGGTAGCTATCTAGCTATTGATTTCCCCCCACATGAATTTCTCTACACTTAGTTTGCCTTCATCACTTAACTTCTAATTTTGCCTCATTTTGTTTCAGATCGATTGAGCCCCACATCATAATCTTTCTCAATCCATTGCTGGATCGGTGAGCTTGCCTTTCAAGATAGGATAAATTAAGAGTATGTTTTCTAAGTACAGCGGCTAAATGTCTGTAAACACTATCATTTTACATTTCGCAATGTAATAAGGACGAGGCTAAGTTTGCTGATAAGAACTAGGAGAGAAAATAAATCATTGAGTGTACATTGAGACATTGCATAAATGATTGGAGACACAGTTGCCATCGCCGGCACTTCTGCACACGTTATATTACATTACCATTTATTTTATGTATCCAAATAGACTATATTGTGCTGAATCATATTGTATATTATATTATATAGTTTATACATGTATTATTATATATGTTTGGTATACATAACTTATCGAACTAGACACTAACAATTTGTTAAAATAATTTTAACTTGTTTTTGAATATTATTATTATTGTACAAAATTTCTCGTGTTATATTATATTTCTTTTTGTGTACGTATTTTATGTATATATGTAAATAATACGACACATACAATATTATACGCTCATTCAACTAATATAATTCAGTAAATTAACTTCAAATTTGAACTAAACATGAATTAACTTTAAACTTTTTGGTATTGCACACCTCTATTTATTGTATATATAACATGGGTCACAAAACATGTAGTCCATCTTTTTAATATACGTTCGTATGTACGTATTTACGTACGTATGTTTGTATGTATGTATGTATGTATGTATTACTAGCATTGTATAATAAACTATCTATTTTAAGGGGAAGAAAATGTCTCCTTTATGCAAATCTTCTATTGCTAGAACGCCTATCATTAATTATAATTGCTTTCGGTTATGAGCGTGATATTGGGCTTTCCAGCACTGTCTTATTGAATTAGTGTTCATCACAAAATGTTACAAGAAAAATGAGAGCCACAAGCGACATCAAGGCCTAGCTGCCTCTGGTTTCTTATTAAAATTTGCAGGACCATTTATTTATGTTCCATCTACTCGATCCTATTTTATCATTATCATTCATACCTATTTCTTGACGTGAATCCAATTTTGTTGTTGTCAATATTCCATCTGTTATCATTAGTTGATGTAAGTTGTCGGTTGAAATTCCAACAATATGATTTCAACATTTATAACTTTGTTATATTGAGTAAGTTGCAGATCATATGAGAACCCATAATTGAATCAATTATAATCATGTTTATAACCCTTATAATTACTTAATTCTAAGAACACAATAATTAATAAAGTATTCAATAGACTCACTTTTGTTTGATTATGAGGCCCATATTAGTGACCGAGAGACGATATAGAATGTTACACGCTCATGGATCGATCTTACAATTTTATTATTTGTATGATTATTAGGTTAAATTTGTAAAACAATTTTCATCCCCTTCGTTTTCATAGTGAAATTTACAGTTTTTCTTCCGCAATTTACAAAAGTTTTCTTCGTAAATTTGGTGTTCTTTAATATTTTATATATTTTCTTAACAATATTTCATAATACACTTATATTTAATGGATATAACAGTCTTATTTTATAATAATTATAAATATAATATCTCAATTTTATATCGTAAAATTATAGTTGTTAATTAAAATTTATATCTCAAATTTTGTCCCACTTATAAAATATATGCATTTAGAAAATCAACATCACCACCAACTTTTGTCTACTCCAAATTCGAATAATTGATCTCTACTCTATGCTAAAATTGGGTCTTCTCACTTCTTGAAGAACAAGAAGGTTTTGCTTTGACTGTATGTATTATGCCCATAAGATAATCCATTAATAATTGGCATGAACATTAGGCTTCTATACCTCTCAGATACATATGTACACTTTCAGAAATTCTATGTATATCATTGTCAATAAGCATGACTGAGTTATAAATTCAATACACGCAGAGTCAGACTTAATTTTCAAATCAAGAAAAAAAATGTGAGTGAACAAGTGACTTTGTAAGTCATATGCAACAATGATCCCATACATCAAAATTGTACGTGACTAATGGAGACTATTTCTTGACTACTTCAACACTTGCAAAGAAGTTATTCAACTTCCATGTTCGAATGTGCTCTTAATTAACTGTTTGATTCTTTAAGATTTTCTTTTAAGGATATTTATCTGTTGAGTCTTGAAAACATATAATTAATTTCCTATATATGATTACTTTTGTCTCTTTAAATAAAATAAGAGAAGATTTGTCCCATAATATTGCTTGTTAATTATTAGCTTAAATTATGATGTCAATCAAATGATAAATAAAACTTTAATTCTACCTTAATTTTTTAAGAATGTTGTATTAACACCGGTAATTAAGTATGCATAATTAAAGAAATCTCAAATTCATGATATTGGTGCTATAAATTATCAAATTAAATGAATTTGTACAAACTCTTTTATATTACTGATAAAATTATATTATTGTCACATGTTCTTATATAATTTTTTTAATTTTTGTAAAAACATAAGACATTTGATAGTAATATAATATTATTATACAGATTATATAAATAAATTTGTATATAATTTTATATTTGCAGCATCATTCTTAAATTTATATCATGAAATAGACTATATAACCGAAAGTGAATAAAGCTTTTTCAAAGCCTAATATATATATGCAACAATTAAGGGAACAATTTACAAGTGATTGGTTCCTTTTATAAAAGTTAAAACAAACCATAGAGGCAGAAATTATACATGCATACTAGAAAGGTTCAAAACTTTTTCAACTTGGACAACAACTGGCATGTCACATTTTCTGTAATCAGAATCCTGGCAACAAAGTAACACATAGAACTTTGCTATAAGTTCCTCACAGCTGTGCCCTATTCGACCAACTTTGCAACAAGTCATTGGGCAGCTTGACTTGCTTTCTCAATTTACAAGCAATATGGAATTGGAAGTTGTGACAAGTAATTGAAAAAGTGGTGAATCTTTAATATATATTTCCAGCCTGAAATGAACGCAAATCCTGGAAAGTTTTATTCTTTTCTTGTCATCTGCTTATTCAGAGACGCCAAGCCAACTTTTGCCAAGCCATTCATGGCTTAAATTGTTCTCATGAATCTTGTCTAAGCACAAATTTAGGATCATTCCATGTGTAATTGTTTGTTCTTTGTGTTGTATAAGAATCTAAACAAATCATATTTCATAGTACAATTTCAGAACATAAAAGATTTTCTAACTTTTACAGTACTGAATTTAAGACAAATTTAAGAAATATTTAAAAATTTGTTGCATCCCAAATTTAAAAATGTCTGTAATGTAATTTTTCTTAACTTATAAATCTCAAATAGTATTTTACCCTATAAAAATATGAGAGTTTGTATTGTGTGAATTAATACGAGATTTATGAATTAATTTTTTATAACATTTTTAAAAATTAATTATTCAAGTTTAATCTCCTATTAGGATTCACTCGAAACTTATAAATTTTCAATATATTTTAAAAGACATGTAACTTCACTCAATGTCACATTGATTATAACATCATTTTATAAAATTATATGCCATTTGTTGCCTATAGGAAGCTCATATTCCTTTATTGGAAACTCGTATTAAAATGTTTAAATACTCAAATTCTTCCAATAGAGAACCATTTGTGAAGAAATTGCAGTTTGCCGCCATAATTCCCTATCAAACCCTTCATAAAATACTCCATAATTACATAACCAAATTAATTACAATATTAATTAATTAAGAATTAATTAATAACTTAAAACACTAATCTTATAATTTGACCATTCTGTCAGGACATTGTTGTCATTTTTGCAAGTTTAAGGCAGGCCCTTTAAGCTTGGCCAGCTACATAAGGGTTGCCTATCAATTTTTGTCCATCTTATCACTAAAATTTAGGGTTTTTTAACCTCATATTCATGGATAAATTTGCTTTGTCTTTTCAAGTAAAAGGCCAAAAGGGTTCCTAAATTGGCCTTAAATCTAGAATCTAGCAAATTTTTGTCCTTTTTTGGGTTTTTTTTAATTAATATTAAAATCAAATAAATTTTCTTTGTTTTTCACTTGACCTCTCCTTTTTTTTTTCTTCTATATATGCTAATTGTCTCTTTACATTTTCTTCATTTTCCTTTTATACTCAATAATGGGAATATTAAGAAATTTGTAAAAGAATTTTCATCCCCTTCGTTTTCATAATGAAATTTGCAAATTTTCTCTTGTGATTTTTCTTCTACAATTTATAAAAATTTTCTATGTAAATTTAGTGTTCTTTAATTTCTTATATGTTTTCTTAACAGTATTTCATAACACACTTGTATTTAATGAATATAAAAGTCTTACTTTATAATAATTATAAATATAATATCTCAATTTTAAATATATACTTATATCGTAAAAAGAAATTATAATTATTAATCGGAAGATTATATCTCAAACTTTGTCCAACTTATAAAATATATGCATTGAGAAAATCAACATCACCACCAAACATCAACTTTATTTAAGAGTTGTTAATTGGTGTATTAAAGAAAAATCATTTCTTATAAATTCTACTAACTATCTACTAATTATATGATTTGGTTTTAATTAATAATTATGGGTGCTCTCAAATATTTGTTGTGATTTAGATTGCTAATTGAGAAGTACTACAAGAAAATGTTTTTGGGATATTGACTTAAGAAGTAATTACTATTGGGGAATATTTAGGTTTGACTTGCCATTGCATTAATGTCACTAATTATATATTATCTATGCAAGACTTAAAGAGATAGTTAGATATCGACAACTTCATTTTCAAAGCAAACCCAACCCCCACAAACAGTGACCAAATTCAACTAATGCTTTACCAACTCATTGCCAGCTTGGAATTTATTCTTTTATGTACTATAATGTTCCAAATACATAATACTAAACTGTTGCCTTTTAACCTTCCGTCTTCCACAAAAATCCATTGAATTTACCAACTTTTGTCTACTCCAAATTCGAATAATTGATCTCTACTCTATGCTAGAATTGGGTCTTCTCACTACTTGAAAAACAAGAAAGTTTTGCTTTGACTATGTATTATGCCCATAAGATAATCCATTAATAATTGGCAAGAACATTAGGTTTCTATACCTCTCAGATACATATGTACACTTTCAGAAATTCTATGTATGTCAATGTCAATAAGCATAACTGAGTTATAAATTCAATACACGCAGAGCCAGAATTAATTTTCAAATCAAGAAATAAAATGTGAGTGAGCTAGAGACTTTGTAAGTCATATGCAACAATGATCCCATACATCAAAATTGTATGTGACTAATGGAGAATATTTCTTGACCACTTCAACACTTGCAAAGAAGTTATTCAACTTCCATGTTCGAATGTGCTCTTAATTAACTGTTTGATTCTTTAAGATTTTCTTTTAAGGATATTTATCTGTTGAGTCTTGAAAACATATAATTAACTTCCTATATATGATTACTTTTGTCTCTTTATATAGAATAAGAGAAGATTTTTCCCATTATATTGCTTGTTAATTATTAGCTTAAATTATGATGTCAATCAAATGATAAATAAAGCTTTAATTCCACCTTAATTTTTTAAGAATGTTGTACTGACACAGGTAATTAAGTATGCATAATTAAAGAAATCCCAATTTAACGATATTGGTGCTACCAACTATCAAATTAAATAAATCTATACGGACTTTTTCATATTACTAATAAAATTATATTATTGTCACATAGTCTAGTATAATTTTTTATTTCTCTAAAAATATAGGATATTTGATAATAATATAATATTAATATATAGTTTATATAAATAATTTTGTATATAATTTTATATTTGCAGCACCATTCTTAAATTTATATCATGAAATAGACTCTACAACCGAAAGTGAATAAAGCTTTTTCAAAGCCTAATATATATATATATATATATATATATGCACCAATTAAGGGAACAATTTACAAGTGATTGGTTCCTTTTATAAAAGTTAAAAGAAACCCCAGAGGCAGAAATTACATATGCATGCTAGAAAGTTTCAAAACTTTTCAACTTGGACAACAACTGGCATGATACATTTTCTGTAATCAGAATCTTGGCAACAAAGTAACACATGGAACTTTGCTATAAGTTCCTCACAGCTGTCCCCTATTCGGCCAACTTTGCAACAAGTCATCGGGCAGCTTGACTTGCTTTCTCAAATTACAAGCGATAAGGAATTGGATGTGACAAGTAATTGAAATATTGGTGAATCTTTAATATATATTTCCAGCCTGAAATGAACGCAAATCCTGGAAAGTTTTATTCTTTGTTGTCATCTGCTTATTCGGAGACACCAAGCCAGCTTTTGCCAAGCCATTCATGGCTTAAATTGTTCTCATGAATCTTGTCTAAGCACAAATTTAGGATCATCCCATGTGTAATTGTTTGTTCTTTGTGTTGTATAAGAATCTAAACAAATAATATTACATAGTACAATTTCAGAACATAAAAGATTTTCTAATTTTTACAGTACTGAATTTAAGACAAACTTAAGAATTATTTGAAAATTTATTGCATCCCAAATTTAAAAATGTTCATAATGTAATTTTTCTTAACTTATAAACCTCAAATGCCACGAAAGTATTAAACTTAACTAATATTTTATGATTTCAAATTATATAATATAACTTAATTTAGATATTATAAATTTTTTTTCCTTTTACTTTGTAAAAATGTGAGAGTTTGTATTGCGTGAATTAATACGGGATTTATGAATTAATTTTCTTTATAACATTTTAAAAATTTATTCAAGTTTAATCTCTTGTTATGATTCCCTCGAAAGTTATAAATTTTCAAAATATTTTAAAATATATATAATTTCACTCTATGTCACATTGATTATAACATCATTTTTAAAATTTAATGCAATTTGTTGCCCATAGGAAGCTCATATTCCTTTATTGGAAACTTGTATTAACATGTTTAAATACTCAAACTTCTTCCAATAGAGAACCATTTGTGAAGAAATTGCAATTTGCCGCCACAATTCCCTATCAAACCCTTCATAAAATACTCCATAATTACATAACCAAATTAATTATAATATTAATTAATTAAGAATTAATTAATAACTTAAAACACTAGTCTAATAATTTGACCATTCTGTCAGGACATTGTTGTCATTTTTTGCAAGTTTAAGGCAGGCCCTTTAAGCTTGGCCAGCTAAATAAGGGCTGCCTATCAATTTTTGTCAATCTTATCACTAAAATTTAGGGTTTTTTTAACCTCATGTTCATGGATAAATTTGCTTTGTCTTTTCAATTAAAAGGTCAATAGGGTTCCTATATTGGCCTTAAATCTAGAATCTAGCAAAATTTTATCCTTTTTGGGCTATTTTTTTTTTTTTTTGGTTAATATTAAAATCAAATAAAATTTCTTTGTTTTTCACTTTGACCGCTCCTTTTTTTTTTCTATATATGCTAATTGTCTCCTTACATTTTCTTCATTTTCATTTTATACTCAATAATGGGCTATATTAGGAAGACTTTTGTAATGGTAACATAGAATATACCATCTAAAATTTAAATCAATAAATGTATAAGTTGTAAAATTAACTATATTGTATATTTAAATGGCAATTTTTTATGCTTGAAAATCAAATACTTGGTTGAAACATATGTTTTTCTTCACAATTTGAATATTGTTAACACAAAAATACAATTCAAAATCCATTAAATCGGTGCATAAATCACATTCGACCATCTTTCCGATGCAATTTATATTTCATCTAATACCTATCTCTTATATGGTCATATGAAGTATTTTTCATTAACAATTTCTCAAAGTTGCTTAACCTACAAATCTTGTTCATTCTAGTTAAAAATGGAAGAAAACAACAAAAACCCAATTGGCAATACATACCATAAATACTAAAACTGTAGGGTTTTAGAAGAAATAACAAGAAAGGAATTCTTTACTGATTATATTTAATAGTCAAAGTAACATTAATTACTTGACAAAATAATTGAAAGCACCAAAGCACATGCAAGATCTATTCAACCCCCAAAATAAGGAACCATGATCCACTCACCTCAAAGCAATTCGCTGGCTTTCCCACGGTTTATACACTGTCTACTCTTAACCTTTAAGCTTTCTAATCCCAAGATTTCTAGATCCCAAAACACCCAAATGATTGTGTATTTTTAATCATTTTTTACATTTTCAAAAACATTTTTTGAAATTAATAATAATTAGAGCAAGACTTAATACAATAAACGCCAGGGTATTACCGTAATTACTAGCATTACTGTTACGACCTAAAGGCAAAGGAATGATAAAAACGAGCGCAAATAACGTTTTTTAGCGGGAGAAAACAGAGTCCTACGTGGCAACTCTCTTCCTCTGTTTTTGAGCTCTAAATTGCATCTCTCTGTTTCTCTCTCTCTCTCTCTCTCTCTCCCTCACTCTGTATATATATTTATAAAAGCGATGGCTCTTTCTCTCCTCCCTCTGTAACCTGTCAAGTTCCTTCCTTTCATCTTCTTCAGGTCATTTTTAGCCACCTTCTCTGGCTTTTCTCTCCTTCCCACCATTTTATTCTCTTCTATGAACTAAAACTCAAATATCCATAACCCATTTTATATTCATTTGGTAAACCAAAACCTGAACACCCATTATTTCATTTGTGTTTTGATTTTTTTTTGTTCATCTTAATTTGTTGTACCCATTTTCCTGTTTCCTTCATTTCTTTGATTCTTGGCTTTGTTTCCACAGCACAAGCTTCGTTTCTTTGCTTTTCGGTTTCTGGAATGCAGATTCTTGATGTTACTTGATTCCTGCATCAAAAAGACAACTTTTTTTTAAACTCCAACCCACAGTTTTTCTGTCTGTTTTTGAATCAAATTTGCTGTTGATTTGTTACCAGCGTCAAGAGATCAACATGTTTGACCTGGGAAAATCAAAATTTTACAAGAAAAGGTACGCTTGTTGTTGATTTATTTTACAAGAAAACCTCAATGGTCTTCAGAGTTTTTGTATTTTTCTCCATTTTTGTTGACTATTTTTTGGTTTGTGGGTGTAGTAAACAACTGTTAAAGCTTTCAAAGACGAGAATCGATACAATAAGAAAGAAGAGGAATGCGGTGCATAAGTATTTGAAGAATGATATTGCCGAACTTCTCCGGAGCGGCCTTGATGTTAATGCATATGGCAGGGTAATTTTATCTCTTCTTTATGGTTGTGGTTTGGGATTTTTTTTGGGTATGGTTATTGGTTTTGTATCCAATCTTCAATTCTCTTTTGAACAAATATTGGTCCATGGCTTTTGCTAATTTCGTGCCCTGCCTCATGATTTTATGTTCTCTTAGCATTCTGATTATGCAAAGGTATTCGTGATAATTGATTTTGATTATATCTATAAATGTCACAATATGAAAATTTTGTAATTTTTTTTTCTTTTGGGGATTTTTAGTCCTTTTCCCAGCCTGGCCTTGTAATTTTCTGTTTCTTAGCTTATTACACTTGTGAGTGAAATTTTTCTAATTCTTCTTTATATTTTAATAAGTTATGGAATCTAGCTGTTGTTTGCTTCTGCTGAGATAACATGGCTTCTCAAGAAGTTTTGTACTTTTCGACAAGCCCACATGCCTCCATGATCATTTGCTTGTTCTCTGTGGTTATTTCCTTCTTTGTGAAGAATGATAGTTACACAAGCAAAATAACTTTTTTCTGGTACCTTTATATTTTATCCCAAACTTACACGTGTTCTGTTGCCTTCAAATCCTCGTGCTTCTTTAGTAAACCGCAAAAATTATTTCTATTTATAGAAGTGTTAGATGCTGTATTTCGCGATTCTGTCCATGCGATCCAGTCTTGACATTCATAAGAAATTGTTTCTGGACGGAATTTTCTGAGTCATGAAAGATTACAGCTCTTCTGCTGGGTGTAATACTGGCGTCTTATGGCATACGCATTGAATAGGAGATTTTGTCTCTGTATATTGTGCTCACAAATCAATATCCAATTGGGATTGTATCGGTTTGTAAAAAGAGGTGCTAGATTGTTTGTTCTAGTGCCGGCACCATAGGTTGCATTTGGTATTTTTGCCCAAGAGTTCTCTTTCCAGTTAGGTTGTTGCTACTTTTCTTATTTTAATGTTTTTTAAGAAACTAAAACACTAAAAAGATGATGAGAATTTCATAACTGAATGTATGTTACTTTAAAAACTCACATATGATACAATTATGGAACATTTTATGAGGCAAATTTTTGTATTTCAACTAACGATTGATGTTTGGCATAAGTAAATATGTATATGCATATCACGTATAACCTCTGTATTATTGTACATAAGCCAAATCTAATTAATTTCTTTTGGATGGTGAAACAGACTGAAGGGCTTCTGGTAGAGCTAAATATGTCATCTTGTTATGATTTTATCGAGCAGTGTATTGTGTGTATCTCAGGCCAGCTCTCAGCCATGGACAATCAAAGGTTTATGTGCCATCCAATCTATTTTGGAATAATTTTCTTTAATTTTAAAAACTAAAAAAAAGTACTTGGACTTCATGCTGACATCTCATAAATTTAACTGTCACCTCCATTCACTGAGCATGTGCACATTCAGAAGTCATGGATCCAAATAAGCAAAGATGGATGCATACATTTTAGAAGAAACTTTTTTGCTGCCTTGATTGATATTGTTGAAATGTTTGACTGAGTTCTTTGCTTATTACCTTTTGCCTCAACCCCTTAGCTTGGATTTTTCATATAATCTTCTTGCATTCTTCTTTATTTCAGGGAATGCCCTTCTGAGTGCAGAGAAGCTATACCATCTTTAATGCATGCTGCAGCAAGATTTGCTGACTTGCCTGAACTACGTGACCTCAGAACTGTATTTACTGAGAGATATGGGACTTCCCTCGAACCTTTCATCAATAAAGAGGTGAGAATCTATAACTTCATTCCAATGTGTCTCTTTCTGCTTAGGTCCAATCTCGTTTTTAATACCAACCGTGGTAATTGCTTTTGTGTAGTTCGTTGAGAAGTTAAGGTCAGGCCATCCCACAAAAGAGCAGAAGCTTCAGTTATTGCAGGAAATCGCACAAGAAAATTCCATGCAATGGGATCCCATGTCTTTGGAACAAGGCATGTTTAAACCACCACCACCTGTACAAGTAAGCTTCCCTTTCTGTGACTTAAGTTTTAAGTCTTGTTTTTTAAGCCATCTTCCTTATGCTAATATACTTGCAACATGGATGAATTTTCTGCAGGAAAAGCCTAAGCATGGATCTTCTCATGGTTCAGAGGATAATAGAGGCAACCAGCACAAAAGAAAGGATGATGCTTTGCCAGCAAGAGATGGCCACAATGGTGGGAACAAAATGAGTGTCATGATGGAGCATGCTGTGCCAAAAAGAAACGAAAAGGATTTCGTGCATCATAGAAAGAAGGTTGTCCCTAATGATAGATACAATGAACCTATTAGTAGTGACGATGAAGTGGTTTCCAGCCACAGAAGAGACAGCACCAGCCAAGATAGTCGACAGAATAGCTCAAGTTCTATTGGAAGTTTTTCTGAGGATGAAGTGGATAGCAGGAAGCCCTTTTACTATGGATATATCCCTCCCCCTTACGTCAAACAGAATGCTGCCAAAGAAGGTAGAACTATAGAGGACACCACAGAATCATATGGTTTTGTCAATGCAAAGCATAATAATCTTCAATGTCCTCCAGTTAACGAAGATCAGGCACAACCAACAGCAACTAGGAAAAGCACCTTGAGACCACCACCAGGTCGTGAAATTGTTGACAATGGAAGTGAGGAAACTGCAAAAAAGGCTGAAAAGGCAAGACAACGTTTGCAGTCTGTACTCAAAGATTATGAGGATGATCAAAGTGACGAAGAGGAGAAGAATTTGGATCAGCTTTTGATGCGTTACAGTAAGAAAAAGCCACTCCATGAATCAAGCAAAGTAAAAGCAAATCATTACCCTCCTCCTCCAGGACAAGAAAGTGACGATACCAATGGAGCTGCCAGAGCCAGACACAGAAGTGGAGGAGCAAATCTATATCATCCTCCAGGGCAACAATACGATGAAACCAATGGAACAAGAAGGCACAGAAATGCAAGATCAGAGTTGCCACATCCACCAGCCAGAGCAACATCTATTCCACTGGAACAAGTAGCTGCACACGAAGCAACAAAAGGGCATGCTCGAGCCATGTCATTGCAGCCAGATAGCCTGACCTGTCCCGCCCATGTGCATCCTAAGTTACCGGATTATGATGACTTGGCTACTCGACTTGCAGCACTTAAGAGACAGTAAATTAAGATAGCTATAGCGTATTAGGATCTTAGACAACATTGCTTTATATTCATTTCTATTCTTTCATATGTTCCAACAGTTAACATCAATATAACTCTTTACATGTTTCTTATGTTGCATTGTTTCATAGCATCTTCTAGTCCAGATCAACATACAATTGTTAGAAAAAAAATGAATTACATCAAACCCATTTCAGGTTTCTTAAGCCAAATAAGTAGTGTAAGCTGCTGATCATGAATTCATGGGAGTCTCAGCACTTACTGTTAATAGATGAAATTTGTTCATTTTATTCATTAATGTAACATTTTTTTTTACTATCATTGATATTTAAAATTAGAAATTAAACTGCCGTTATATTAAATTAAAGATACTTGACTTATATCCATAGCATCCAAACGGAGGGATTCATCGCCGTTTCATTTTTCTATAAAATAGGTTAAATGCCAAAAAATCCACTAACAGAGAATGTTAAAACGAAAAGTTCTACTGCCATTTTAACGAGTTCATATCTCCGGTCAGGTTTAGCTCCGTTTACGCTCATACATCGACGGAAGAACACACCATATTCAAGTCATCGTCATCAAGATAGACAGTGAGAAGCCCACGAAAATGGACGGCGAAGATTCATCGGAGGAAGAGTTGGAACAACAACAGGAAGAGGAGATGATGAGTGAGGTCCGCATAGGATGCCCACCTTACTCCTCTGAACCCCACATTTCCCGCTTCACCTTCTGCTTCCGCCGGGTTCGTAAAATTGTTATTTTTTTTTCCTGTGATCCAAATAGCGAGAAGTTATGTAGCCCAGCAGATACAACGAGCTATTTAAAGCTGAAGCAGATTCTGTCCGTGAAGTGATTACCTTGGACGAAGATGGTGATCTTGTTTTACCTAGACGCCGCAGTAAGTTCTTGACTTGTAATTAATGTGTACTGAGATGGGAATTTGAATTCACTGCCCATTTCTTGGTTATATGTGAAAAAAAAAATTATGTTCTTTTTGAGTAACACAGATGGGTGCAAAATGCATGTACTCTGTGAGGGTTTTTGTTACCGTTAAAAATGCATGTGCTTGTTGGGTGCTTTGATTGATAGCTTTTACTCTAAAGCACTTTTGACAGAAGTATTCACAACAGCATCCTTAGTGCTTTTCTACTGAGGCAATTTGTGCTTGATTGTATAATTACCTTACGAAAATTAAGTAGCTTTCTGGGTCGAGTGTTTTAAATGAGTCAGATTGCTCAAGTTCTTGCCTGTTGATAAGAGCATAAATTGTCCCGCAAATGATTTTTCTTTGAGCAGTTATGTTGTAAGAAGAGGAAGTGGTAACGGAACTAATTGTCTTTTCATAAAGGATTATACATGTTGATGTGGATATACATGTATAACTGAGGCTGATGGTGGGCTGGTTTTGGATATTTCTCTTGGACAAACTGGATCTGTTGTCGGCTTTATGAAATAATGACAAAAAGGACCCAAGAAACAATTAAATTTTGTTCTCTGTAATTTTTTTTAAGGATTTGATTCTGTAAAATAACTAAAGGATTGTTTCTATTTTCTCAAATTGCACAGAACAGAATACCCAGTGTTTTAGTGTGACCATCCAGCACAATATCACATCATCAATTCTAAGTGTTGGTTTGCAGGTAATAGTAAATTTATTTACTGCAATACTACAATTTTGTTTGTTTAAGTTTGTGCCACATGCTCAACCATTATAGTTTCGTTTGTCCCTTCAGGTATGGAAAGCAGAACTAGTGTTATCTGATTTTGCGATGCTTTTCTGATCTCCCCTTGTCATGATTTTGTGTTATATCAGCATAAATAAATTAATGTAGAATTTTATGTCACGTATGCTAATTGGATGGCATCAAACTAACCTACCATGTTAATCAATTTGGCTCTCAACGACTTAAGTTCTGACTTTTGTAGCTTAATATTATTTATTATTTCAAATTTTTTTGTGACTTTCCTTGCCTTTAAATTCTTGGCAGACCATGGCGAGGACATCCTTGACAACTGTGCTAAGAATATAGTGAACTAAATTGGATGAATCCCTGGCCTCCTAAAGTCAGCCTGGGCAACAGTTCTGCATCTCAAGAAGGTGATATATGATCCTATGAGTAGAGTGGCCCCACAAGCCAATAAATACTTTAATCAATCACAGTATTACTTTTGATGTCTTTTGCAATCCTGATATATCTAGGACATCTAATGATTGGGAAACTTAAAACATGCTGTTTGATGGTGACATCTAGGTATTGTTGGAACTTATCAGAACTTGAAGACATCCAAAGAACTTCTGTGCTTGTAGCTGCTGAAGTAAATTACAGCGATCTGACAGATGCATTTATCAGAATTTAAACAGATTAATTTCACTAGGATCAGAAAAGGTACTGATCAACTTGGTAGGATTCATCATTCATTCAGAGAATAGATAATGTTATGTACAAATGGATCAGCAGTAACATATCTGTCTGGACTTGGTTCAAACACCGAAAGCTAGTTTAAGAATTCATGATCCTTATTACTTGCTTCAGAGGCAAGGATGAATTGTTGCCCCATCTAGCTATTGCAGATAATCTATGAGAAACTCATGATTCTTGGTATTAATTATGGTTCAAGTGGTTGTCTACAAATTTTCTGGCCTGTTTAAATATGAATTCATCGAAGTTCTTTTTTTTTATCAATATAGTAATCAACAGTTACTTCCTCCTTTTTCAGGTGTTATACTTGGCACTTGAAAAGCGTTACAACATTTGTCCCAATGACCTTCATATCGTGGCAAATGGTTATTTACGCTTATAATTTTATTATCTGATTGATGATGCAGAATGTGAGAAGCTTGAGTGTGCGTCCCTTCCTATTTTTGAGGGTAAACATGTTGATCTAAATGGAATTCCTCAATATGTGAGGGAGTGTGATAGAGGAAATGATGTCGAGCAGTGGCATATTAAGCTCAAAAAAGGTACATCTTAATCTGGAGATCCTGTAGCTGAGAGATTTAAGTATGCATAACTTTAATGACTATAGTGGTCATTAGTTTTCCATCCTCAAGTTTTAGCTTGCACCAGCTTCACATGGATTATACAGAACGTGAGAGCCTTGATTGCAGATTCTTGCCTTGTTTTTGTGCGTGATGCATTGATCTCCCACAAATATCTCACTTGCCAAAGCATGAGCCAATGATCTCTTTGCTTTACATTGAATTCTATCATTTCTCTGCCTGAGATATCGGTCTTCATTGCGAGTTCTCACTCATCAATACGCCTTACACAGAAGTCATCTAACTTTTCAAGCAGGTATCTCTCAACTGCTCGATGGCTCACCAAAACAATAACCGCACAAGAAGAGAATAATTGTTCGAAAACTTTCAATCTTCTGAATCAGCTTTAGGCATGCATATGAGCTAGATTTTACGTTGTTATTTAAGTGATCATGATTTGTTTACAAGTTCCCCAGAATCATATACTATTGACTACATGCATGTTGCCACGGCCGATAGCTGCCTACTGCCTACTGCTCAGTCCTGACTTTTTGATCTGAAATGATAAAATTTTGGATTAATTTCTATTTTCATGACGTACAGGTCGGCAATTTAGAACAATTATCTTGTTTTCCCAGATAGGTACCTAAATATATACAATGTGGGTATAGCCAAAACAATTTTGTCAGCATTTAGCAACTCTTTGAAAATTATTAAAGGCTTTATAGGTAAGTGGTCCTAGTAGTGACAAGGAGATAAGGTAGCATCCTTATATTATTATGAACATTTTGATTTAAGGTATGGTTAGTGCCTTCAATATTACCAAAACGTCAAAAGCACTTTTTGGGTTATTCTAAGCTGTGAAAGTGTCGGTCGGTTCCCAACTCTACTTTCAACACAACCCCACGAAAAAAAAAAAAGCCAAAAATTACCGAAAGCGCTTCAATCCCTTCCCTCTCTGTTATTCTCGAAAGTTGAAAGCAGCTAACGCTTAGAAGCACTTCTAGATAGATTCTCTGCTGCACGTACCACATGCTAATGCTGTACTGTCATTTCATCATGTCAGAATTCGTTAAGAAATCAGTACGATACAGCCGTGCAAAGTGGGCCCCATGAATATTATTTTTATTAATTTATTTTTATTTATCGCACTCTTGTTAAGATTGTTGCTCTCCAATCCCCATGCTCGCTGTCTCCGTTACATTCCGTTCAATAAGACAATAACTACTATTCAACGACGCCGTTTGGTTTCACCTTGCAATACGGCACCGGTTTTACTCATCTTCTAGTCTTCAACCTCTTTTCCTTTTCAATGTCGTCTAGACAACTCAAGAAAGCAAATCAAAAAAGCTCTTCACCAGTCTCTTTGAATCTCCATGTACAGTTAGCTTAGCTTTCTTTTTTTCTTTTTTTTTTTTCAAATTGTGCTTTTGTTCTTTTATTCTCGATGCTGAATTCTCCATCTAATTCAATCCTAGATCAGTGATTAAGAAAACAAACATGGGTTGCACGCAATCGAAGATCGAGAACGAAGAAGCCGTCACGCGATGCAAAGGCCGGAAGCAGTTTATGAAAGAAGCAGTGGCGGCGCGCAACGCCTTCGCCGCCGCGCACTCTGCCTACGCGATGTCCCTCAAGAACACCGGTGCTGCTCTCAGTGACTACGCCCATGGCGAGGTCCAGAATCCGCAACATGTCAACAGCACATCGCACTCATCTGCCGCTGCTGCGGCTTCGTCGCAACCTCCTTTCGATCCTCTCCTTCCGCCTCCGCCTCCGCCGAGTTTGGCGCCTATAAAGCGCGCCGCCAGCATGCCTGAGATGAAGATGGTGAAAAATCGAGAGCAGATGAACGGTGTGGGGCCAACTATTGTGGAGGAGGACGACGATGAGGAAGATGAGATTGAGAATAATGAGAAGTTGATTACACGGCAGAGAAGTAGTGGGAAAAATAAGAGCGGGGATCGTCACACGGCTGCGGGTCCTGCTGTGTTGCCGGAACGGGCTCAGCTGCCGGTGGTGGAAAATAGTGGGTCCGTGGCAGTGGAAGACTGGGATTATTGGTTCCCCCGGATGGAGAACATTCCAGGACCTAGTTTGGAGGTGAAAGACGAGAAAGAAAATGTTGAGCGCAAAGGGTTTGATGAAATTCCTAAAAGAGAAGAAAAAGAGGAGGAAAAGCCCAACGAGGTACCTCAGCCGCCGCCACCAATGACGGAAGATGCTGAGGAGGAGAAGGTGGTGGCAACGACTGGTGGAGGGAGTGTGGGGAGGAATGTGAAGAGAGGGAAGTCGGGGACAGGAGCGGGGGAGAAGAGGGTGGCGAAAGGTACGAATTTGTTAAAGGTATTTGTGGATTTGGATGATCATTTCTTGAAGGCATCTGAGAGTGCACACGACGTTTCAAAGATGTTGGAAGCAACCCGCTTGCACTATCATTCTAATTTTGCTGATAATCGGGGTAATTGTCAAGTCTGATTCAATATTAACATGTTTGAGAAAGTTTAACATCTAAATTTTGGTTTCGTGCATTGTTTTGCATGATTTTTTGAGTTGAAGATATGTGGGTATGGGTTAAATCACAAGTTGCTTTGGCTTAGTGATTGGCATTTCCAGTTCTAGAAATAGTGTTCAAGTACAACAAGGCTATTTCTAATGTTAGGGATTTAAATAAAATGGTTGTTCGATTGCATTGATGAAAAATTTATGTATATGTCATTAAAATTGATTTTTTTCTAGCTTGAGAATTTAGAAGTTAAACTAGCAACAATGCCAGTATATGGTGCATGAGTATGAGAATTCTGTAAAAAGGGGGGAAAAGAAATCTGGTAGTTTAGGTGATAATTTTGAGGATTTTGTTAAAACTGTATTCTGCTTGGTTGGTTGGGTAGTTTATGGAACTGTTTTATTAACTTTATTTCATGGCCATATGGTTTACTGAGATTGGTTTATCGTGAGCTTGCTATTCGTGCTGCAGGGCACATTGATCACTCAGCAAGAGTGATGCGTGTTATTACATGGAATCGATCATTTAGAGGATTACCTACTCTTGATGATGTGAAAGATGATTTTGACTCAGAAGAGCATGAAACTCATGCCACAGTGTTGGATAAATTGCTAGCATGGGAAAAAAAGCTTTATGATGAAGTGAAGGTATTTTGGAATCTTTCTGCGTAATTTAGATCTTATAAGGCATTATTATCTTATCTTTCTGTACAGGGCTCACTGAGTTTGAATTGCCATACCATGCATTTTAATGAAGTTGTTTTGAATCTGGGGTTGTTTTGAATCTGGGGTTGTTTTACATAATGAGGTGGACATGGATTGATATCACTAATTGTTACCGAACAGATAATTTTCACTTTTAATTGTCGTGAATTTGGTTGTAATTGCCCAGCTTGCAAGCTTCTCTTTGTTTTATGTTGTCTTTCCCCTAAAACTGAGGGATTATGATCATATCCATGCAGATTATAATGATAATTTGTATGTGAAAAATGGACATTCTCACCATTTTGTTGGGAAGCTTTAATGTACAGAAGAGATGGAATTCCAACTTGATTGTTGTACAGCTGCTGAATAAATATGCAGATAGGTTGGACGACATGTTTTGAAGAAGTTTGCTTGGGTTTAGTCAAAAAACCAAAACCAAAATAAAAAAATAAAAAAAAATACCAAGGGTGATGTAATTGAATTAAAACTAGTTGTGTCCCTAGAGTGAAAACATCCATAGTCCCAGCCGAGAAATGGATCAACTGCCAGACTCCACTGTAGTGGACCATATTTTACTTCCCTTGGGTACATATTTCTACTTGGGAAATGATCGTGTTGTTTTCTTGGTCAATAGTTCTTGCCTTTTTGCTCTTTTAGCTTATGTTTAACCACAAATGTCTGCTTTCATGAGTGGATGCTGCTCTCTATAACAGATTTCATTATTTTTGTTTATGTAAACCCTAGTTCAAGGTGCTTGGAGATTGGTGGTTGTATCTGTTAATGTGCTTAAGCTCAACATGAAGTGTTGTTTTTTTTTTTTCGATACATGTGCATGAGAAAACATGGGGAGGAATGAAAAGGAAAAAAGTATCACATCATCAGTAGGATTTAAGACTTGTTTGTCCAAGATAGAGTACCCTTTTAACTCCTGTAGGCCTTTCTGGAATATGCTCCCTTGCCATATGACTATGCCAAATAGAAGTTTATTTTGTGTCCTTGCTTTTTCATCCTTTGATGTAAGATTGTATAAATGTTTGTGTGAATGCTGCCTCATTGGTGCTTTAGATGGTTTGTGATTATTATTTTTCGTCAGCTTTTATGCTCCAGAAGCACATTTCTGCTTTTGCCATTCACCGGTGACATAAATCTTTGCCTTTGCATTTGGTTGATATCAAATAAATAGTTTTGGTTTCAAACAATTAACAGACTTGTGAATTTTTTCAGTTTCTACAAAGCGTGCAGCTTTCATGCTAGTTTTTGACTTATTACTTTTCTTTTATTCACAAAGCAAGCAAACATATTTCTTGTCTTCTGAATCTTATTTGGGACTGATGTTGCTGATAGGCAGGTGAACTTATGAAATTTGAATACCAAAGGAAGGTTGCTTCACTGAACAAGCAAAAGAAACGAGGTACCAACTCTGATGCACTTGAGAAGATAAAAGCAGCAGTAAGTCATCTGCATACAAGATACATTGTTGATATGCAGTCCATGGATTCAACAGTTCTAGAAATAAATCGTTTACGAGATGAACAGCTGTATCCGAAACTTGTTCAGCTTGTTGATGGGTATGTTGCAGTCTGAATAGAATTTGAGAAGTTAAATTTATTTGGCATCTTATTTGGTTTAGTTATTTGAAAGCAAATTATTTTTACTGTCAGAGATGATTGTGTTTGTTTCATACTTGATGATATGGAATCAAAGATACTTAACCAAATAGTTAGAAAAAAACATGAATTAAAGTGGCTTATTTTTACTGTCAGAGATGATTGTGTTTGTTTAATTCTTGCCTAGAAAGAATTTGTAGTAAAATAATGATTTTTCCCCCTTGAAGTAGTTCCTACAATAGTGAAACTTAAATGAGGATAATATTCCAGTCTTACAGGGCTACTTTTAATTTTCAGTTGCAAAAAATTAATCGCTTATTTTTAGTTTCAGAACACATGGAATAAACAAAATTGCCTCTGAAGGTTGAGTAGGCATTTGTTTGTTTGTTTTTTTTCAGTTCTCTTTCAGTGCATCTTGGAAACCACATTTTGCTACGTTTGGAGGATTCCTTAATGATCGCTTAGCCATAAATATTGTAGAACTCATTATACTACCCAGTTCTATCTGCACACTTTGCCTTCTCGATCATATTTTCTAATTGAATATCAGAAGAATGCATATATGGCTGACAATTTTCTAAACCAAAAATATTGATGAAATCTGAATCCTAAACATAATGATACCATCCTTGATGCACGTCTTCAGTGCACAACAAATCTGGATGTTGTTGATGTTCTCTTATTTTACTTGGTTGCAACCGTCTCTCATCTATCTTGAGTCCATTCATTCCTTATTCCCTGTACTCCTATTAAGTCACTTATCCGTTCCATCTCAATGTTTTCGTTGGCTACTCTTATACTGGAACTTCGTCCATGAGTTGATAGTTGATTGCCACTGGTCATGTTTTCCCGTTGCATTCTGCAAAATTGTTGCCCAAATTTTTCTTTCATTAACTTGGGAGTTATTTACACTTATTTATAGAAACCATTGCTGTTAGTAACAAAACTTTTAATACTTAAAATATTTTTTTCCTAAAGGTATTTTGTACAAATGATAAAAGTTTGATGTATGGTATGCAGGATGGCAACAATGTGGACGGCCATGCAAGCTCATCACAAGAGCCAGTCTAAGATTGTGCTAGCCCTAAAATCTCTGGACATGTCGCAGTCCCCAAAGGAAACAACTGAGCACCACCATGAGCGCACTATCCAGCTATGGGCCGTTGTGCAAGAGTGGCACTCACAGTTTTGTAAGCTTATAGACCATCAGAAAGAGTACATAAGGGCCCTCAATAATTGGTTAAAACTAAATCTCATTCCCATAGAGAGCAGCCTGAGGGAAAAGGTTTCTTCCCCACCAAGGATTCAAACTCCCCCAATTCAGCGACTCCTCCTTGCTTGGCTGGATCATCTGGAGAAACTTCCAGATGAGATAGCAAGAGTTGCTATAAGTAACTTTGCTGCCCTAATAAATACCATTATGCATCACCAAGAAGAAGAGATGCAATTGAAGCGAAAATGCGAGGAAACCAGGAAGGAGCTTTCGCGCAAGACCCGGCAATTTGAAGACTGGTATCATAAGTATATGCAGCGGAGAACACCAGAAGAATTGGATGCAGAAGATAGCACACTCAAGGATGCTGTTACAGAGAGGAGGTTTGCTTTGGATGTGTTGAAGAAGCGGTTGGAAGAGGAGGAGGAAGCTTACCAGAAGCAATGCGTTGCGGTCAGAGAGAAGTCTTTGACTAATCTTAGAAATCACCTTCCGGAGCTCTTCAAAGCAATGTCTGAAACCTCTAGTGCTTGTTCAGAAATGTACAAGTCATTGAGATTCATATCGCAGCGCCAGAATCCAAGTGAAATCTCATCTTGAGAATGATTTTGTAAGTTTGTATAATTTGCTTGTGTATTTGTTAATGTAACCCCGTATGCTTTTTCATATAGGACAACCCTGAGACCATATAATATGTATTGTCATTAAATTTATGTGAATTTCAACATAAGAAAATTTGAATATGGCTGCCAGAAATGTGATACCGGCCATCTCAGTTCTATATTGTAGAAGACAAATTTTAGTATAAATGACTATATGGTTGTTTTCGGAACTGTTTTATTTATTTCTGCTGGTTGGATGATCACAAGGCAGTCAAACAATTCTGGTTTGATACTTTTTTTCATTTTTCTTTGTAAGAACTGCTCCTTGATGACCTGGTTAAGTCTTTTTCTTTTTTCTTTTAATTTTGTATAGATCTATGAACTGAAATATAGAAGAATCGAAACCTTGGATCAAAACATTCTCTATAGATGTATGTCCCAAAGTGCACTGATAAAAGAGTGGGTTCGGTAATTTTAAACTTTTGAATGGCTGTGGCTCTGTTTTCCCTCTGCATCTTTTATCATCTATTCTACACCAGTTCATTAAGACAATTGAAAATTCATGCATAAAGCCACAATATTATTAGGAATTTAGAGACAAGTTTGCATACATTCGGTAAATTATGCAAAGTGGTTTTACAGGTTCTTGAATTTTCTATTGTCCTCAAGAATTGCGATAACCTGGTCATTTTATTTACAAATGTTTATAGTACTTAATACATCTTAAATGAACTTGGGGAACAATCTGGTTCTGTAAAGAATCACATCTTTACATGAATTCTTGAACTCTCGGATGAGATGTGTGTTTTAGCCTAAGCAACAAAATCTTTTTCTTCTCTCTTGTGTTTCATGGTTTAGATTTATCCCAGCACGCCTTGGAGGGCTAACTCTCGCCAGTCTTTTTGCTGCAGATGGTGAACAAAAGGAACCCAATTAAGCATGGAATGATTTGATTATTCACTAGTGTTATTGACTAACTTGTATCGGATCTGAAGATAGAACTATTTGCAGATTGTGGTGAAATGAGACAGCATAAACAAAAATAAAAAGACTACCTATTTCGTAGAAAAGCTCATTGATATTATGTGCAGTTTTTGCTGATGTTTCAGTGTAAAACATTCCATTTTCTTGAGCAAATTGCTCACCTTCCTGCATAGGAAGAATAAAAGTAAAAGACAGTCTCAATGACTTCTTTCCAGTTAACTTTAGATTAAGAACAGCAATTTAGGCAAAATGACAGAAGAATCCAAATTCTACAATCCCGAATGTGTATTCTATCACAGAGATTAGCCGGAGTGATAAATAGTACAGTGGGATAAAAGAAGAAAGGGATTCTGCAGATACCTCAGACTGAACCTCTCTGTGTGAATCTAAGTCAGACTTGTTTGCCACCAAAGCCATCACCAAAGTTTGATTTCCTAGAAATAGTAACATTCAAAATAATTAATGCAAATATCTGTTCTTTGCTTTCACATTACGTTAGAAGGAAAGCACGACTAAGAGCACTATTTTCCAAATCTCTGTTCCTACCTTGTCTTTGCAATTCCTGAACCCATTTCTTTGCTCTATCGAATGTATCCTGAGGCAAAACACCAAATACAACAGCTATTTTAAACAGGTGGATATATAAATCAAATTTCGAGTAATGCGATAAGGTGGAATGAGCAAGTACCCAAACTATCTCCTCCATTTCAAACTTAACAGAGATCCTCAGACTAACATATGATGCATGATACTAAATTCAGGAGTCGATGTAACATTTATAGGCATACAAATTGTGAATCTCATGTTTAACATTTCTCAATCTTGTCATTCTCTTTGCTAAAATAATGCAGAGGAAACAGAGCCTAATGAAACATAACAGCATCGTCTCAATGCATAAAACTTATTGCAGAGGTTGTTTATGCAAATAATAGTCCATCAACAAGAAAAAGGTAAACAATTGCTACCGTATTTGAGATGTCATACACAACGACCGCTGCTGCTGCGCCGCGATAGTACATAGGAGCCAAGCTATGATATCTTTCTTGCCCTGCAGTGTCCCATATATCAAACTTTACAGTAGCTTCAGTCAACGATAATATCTGAGTGAAAAAAGCTGCTCCTATAGTTGGTTCCTGTACATATATAACAATGTCAACGTCTAATATGGGATGAAAAACACCTAAATTCGTAGAAGAAACAGAAAATCAATACCTGATGATCATAAAACTGGCCTTTGATAAATCTTAATACCAAACTTGTTTTCCCAGTTCCCATATCCCCAACAAGAACCTGGAAATGATATTTTGAAAGTTGAAACATTCCAAGAACATTCATATAATAAGATCAACAGTAAACATGATAAGAATTAACATGACAACTCGTACAGAATTTCAAACTCAATTAGGCCATCAAAGAAACACAACATACCCACCAGCTTGGCTTGTATGATCTTGTTTCCAGGCCTTGCCATTGAATTCCCACAACTAGATGATCAACAAGAGATAAAACTTTTGTAGAGAAAGAAAGTAAAATATTAAAAAGAAAAGTTCAGAGAGAAAACTGAGTTTTATTGTTGGAAAAGGAAACCAATGAATTGTTTTACAAGAAAGGCCAAGAACTGAAGAGAAGACTGGTAGGTTTCAGATTTTGAGAGCTTTCATAAATTTGACTGGTAGTTTTTTCTATGTTGGTGCTGACAGTTGGGCTTTTTAAAAATAGTAGACCCAAATTGTGTGCAATTTATTAATTTATATATAATTAATATCTATTTGGAAAAAAAATATTTTATATTACATAAATCTTTCTTTTCGAATTTTAATTCTTCCTTGAATTAATTTAATTTATCAATTTATGTAGTATTTTAAAATGAAAAAAGAAATATATATGTAACTGAAAGAATTGTAGAAAAAAATACATATTAAATATATGTATTTTCATTATGAAAGACAATAGATTAATGTTATAATAAAAATTAACACATATATAGAGGTTAGGCATTAAGAGTCTCGATTTTGTACATAATTTCTTATACTATATATATATATATTATAAGATTAATTATATTTCAATGATTGAGATTGTATTTCACATATGCATTAATTACAAATGATAAATTTAATGTTAATTGAATTGATCTAATAGTTAAAAAATTAATGTAAAAATTTGTATAAAGTTAAAAAAACTCCCGATCTTTTCTTAAATTATATAATTACAGTTATTATTATACTTATAATCATGTTTGTTACGTTGTTTTATAATATTTTACAATTTAATAATATTATATGACTTGAACGATGATGAAAATTTTATGTAGGTGATTCAAATAATTGAAGTATTTAAAATTTGAATTTATTTATAAAAAGAAAGGTTAGAAAATCAAAATCCAAATATTTCATCTAAAATTTCGAAAAATAATCATATATATATGTATATATATATATTATTGTTATTTTATCTATTGAACAAAAATCACCAATCACAAACAAAATATTTGAGTTTGTTACCAAAATAAAATATAAAAAAATTAATAATTTAATATATTAAAATAGATTATTTACCCTACAATATACTTTTAGAGTAACTATTTGGTATATTAATATCTTGTATTTACATGTGACAAATAAAATCTTAATGTAATCACCAATATTATGTACACCTTTTCTTATCAGATAACTCTTTCGCCTTAGAATTGCTAGCTTTCATTTTCAAATAAAGGTATCAGATAACTCTTTCTCCTTCGTATTGCTAGCTTTCATTTTCAAATTCAAAATATAATTACCGCTGCAGCAAATGAATTGCAAGACAAATATGAAATTAAAAACAAATCCAAAAATTGAAAAGGGATGAGAAAGATTGAGAAAAGTTAGGGTAATACCTAAATCCCTATGGCAATTTCTCTATTTGAGGAAGTGATGGGATGCATTTTTCAGGATTTGTTGTATAGAATGATCTTTATTGTAATAGTTCTGTAATAATTATTATGTTTATAGATCAAATTTAATTAAAAAATGGTTAAAAAAAATATTACCATTTTTTTTAAAATTGTAACATAATTTACTGCTTTCCGTAATTAAAATATTTTTATTTAGATAGCTATAAATGTGGTATTATATGCGTAATTGAAGAAATGTCTCGTAAATTCTAGAATTGAGGAGATAAAAATTTATATAAATTCATAATATTAGACTAAATTAATTTTTTTTATTTAAGAAAAAAAATAATATTTTTGTGAATATGAAAATAACACATAAAATGAATTTATATCGCAATAAAGTAAAATAAAAAAATATTTAAAAATTCGAAATATACACTCAACAATTACACAATAATAATTGTATGACAATAAATTTAAAGAATTCTTTTTATAATTTTGATTAATAAAAAATAACATGAATAAAATCAATTAACAAATTATGTTAAATAAATTTTTAAATAATTAATCACTACAAGGAAAGAACTTAACTTTTTCAAATGTGCTAAGTGAGCCCATCCTAAATTCCTACAACTGGCCTAAATGATGTTGGGCCAGGCGAGTTGAATAGCTAGTCCAATATGTAGTATGATAGCATGCAGAGGAGAACACATCAATGGTCAGTATGTAGTAGTAGAGTTCCAGCCCTCAGATTAAGCAGCAGCTTGAATATCGGCATATTATGCAGAAAACTCTCGTTCAATTAGCATATGAGAATCAAGCAATTCTGATGAACAATTGTAGCTGATATATATTTGTAATTGTACCCTTTAGTTGCTCAGATTAGTTAATATATGTAAATACACATCAATACTAAATTAAGGATGTCATGTGGTGGTTGTACCCACCATTAATAGTGAAAATCACTCGTAAATGGCTCATAATTTTCTCAACTGCCATACAAATTTTTTATACATTTTTTGCAACAGTTGGTACTGTCAATAATGGGAAGTAACTTTCAATAATTGCAAAAAGACTTCTAAAACGATTTTTGATTAAAAAAAAAGAAACTTATAAATTGAAGATCATACTTGATAAAAGGCTCTTTAAACTCATTTTTATCTGTAAACTCCATGAAAATTTAGAACTTTTGAAAGGTTTCTTACCAATATTAAAATAATAAGAAAATGTCAATAGCAAAAGCCAAGTTTCTTGGACTTCTGCATTTAATTTTTAATAATTTAAAATATAATTTTTATTTCTATGCTTACATACTGGCCATTCATTTAAAAGATTATGCTTTAGATTTGATGTTTATAGATTGAGAACATGTATAGATTTCACTGGATGAAGAAACAGTTCTGCGTCTAAACAATTCATCATCTAATTTACTGTTAAGGAGTCTTTGTTTTTGGTTCTGTTCTGGTTTCTTCTTCTTTGATGTGTGTTAATATTATTTTGGTTGATGTGCTCTATGCTTATGCAAATCTGAGATCTTTTCCACTGCCCATATAGGGTTTATGTTTCAGGATTCTTTCATTCAGAATATTAGTGTACTGATTATGGTTCGTTTACTTCTTTGTAAGATTGTATGGACAGACCTTATATTTTATGATGCAAATACATGAATCTGAATATTTCAGAGTTGAAGATCATGAACTAGGCAGTAGTTCGAATCTCGGATCTTACACATTCTATCATTCATCAGATAATGTCTTACCTCTCTGCAAAAAAGGTGGTTCAAACTTGTGTTTTGTCCAAGAGATGGAATCATATACGGACTTCATTTCCCATTTTGGATTTTGATCAAAATTCCTTTACTTTCGATCATAAAAATCTTCAAGAGAGAAGGGACAATGCAAAATTTTGTCAAATGGTATAAAAATTCTTAAAAATCGTGGATGCTTCCCTGCTTCAGTTCTGCGAGCTTAAGTTAATTATGCAGAAATTAATGCTGTAGTTAGATTTTGAGGTCATAACAGATGAAAAATACTCTGTACACTTAACCTCCAACAATCTTTTCTGTCAAGTTAGTAACTACTTTACGATTAGGTGGTTGTAAGTTGGAGCAGCCCCTTCAAACCAAAAGTTTGCATTCTCTCAAAAGCTTATCAGCGAGTGCCGTTTACTTGAAGTTTTGTTCCTTTTTAGGTGTGTGGGTTTGAAGTTTTTTCGCATCTCTAAAGCATACAAGCTCAAGAAGCTCATATATCAATCAAATAATTTTGGAAGTGTTGAAATTGTTATTCCAAGTCTTCAACAGTTAACCCTTTGGTTTAATCGGGCTTGGAGGTCATGTGCAATCGACTTGGCTGGGTGTCTACATTTGAATAAGTTAAGTTTATTGACAGTCAATCTTAGAGACCAAGAGTTTCATCATCTTATTTCAGAATTTTGCTTGGATGTTGGCGGCATTACTTGAAGGATATAAAGATTGAGAGCTTCTTAAGAGATGAAAGATTGCTAATATAGATGATTTGATGGAGAGGTGGCCAATGCTTCCAGAATGATTCTTGACATTCAATCATGAATGGCGTTTTCCTCTACTTGATGAGAACAAGTCTTGAGTATAGCCTAGCGAAAATTACAATTTAAACTAATAATATATGACAAATCTTGTTTAAGGTTAGCTTTCGACTAATTTTTTTTATAGTTAAAAATTTATAAATTAGTAGATATTGACACATGACATAATTAATAATAAATTACTTAAATTTTATTAAAATAAAATTTATAAACTAATTTTATATTTTATTATATAAATTAAAAATATAAAAATATAATTAAATTTTTAATTATTAATTATATCACGTGTCAATTTCTATCTAGCCAAGATACATAATTTACTTAGTTTTTCTTTATTCTTGACACAGTACTTCAATATCCAAATTTTATGTTCATTAAGTCTTAAATTGTTTTTGCACGCAAAAACAAACCCAGGAAAGAGCAAAAAAACAAAGCACCCACCTTCCTTGTAGCCTACAACATCTTCCTCTTACATTTTCCAACCAGTCACTCAAGCCCACCATGTCTCCTTCCAAAACCAAGCCATCGTCGCCACTGGCTGCAGCACCTCCACCGCGCTGCTGTTATGCACCGTTACCGCCGCAACCCCAAGACCAAAACTACACCGTCTTGCCTTATCATTACTCAGGTAATGATAATCTAAGGCTAAACTGGCGTTTAATAATCTGCATCATTTCATTACTTCTCCTAGCTGCAATCGTCTACATTTTCTGGCCGTCAGATCCCGACCTAAAGATCAAACGTTTTCACCTAACCCACGTCCAAGTACACGCCAAACCGGTATTATGCATCGATATATCAGTAAACGTGACGTTGAAGGTTCATAATCTTGCCGTTTACTCCATTGATTATAAAAGCTTGGACGTTGCAGTTGGATATAGAGGGAAGAGGCTGGGGCACGTGAGGTCCAAGCATGGTCAGGTGAAAGCACTTGGGTCGTCTTATGTTAGTGCAGAGCTTGAGCTTGAGTGTGTGAAAGTGTTGTCTGATTTGGTGTTCTTGCTTGAGGACTTGGCCAGAGGCACTGTTCCGTTTGATACTGTTACTGAAGTTTCCGGCCGGTTCGGGCTCTTCTTCCTTAAGTTTCCCTTGGAAGTAAAGTGATTTTAACTTTGATGCTTCTTGCTTTTTGGTATTTTTTTTTTTTTTAGTTGGTGCAAAAGTTTAGATTGCGTTAGTTTGAATTAGATGAACAATACATGGTCCTATAATTTAATATTCTTCCAAGTGGTGGTACTACAACATCATGAAACTTTCTTAGTTAAGCACTTCTTAGGTAAGCACTTCTTAGTGTAGTGATCATCTATTAAAACACTGGTCTCTGTAGATTTATGCTACCAGCTATGTTAAAGCAAAGACTCAGAGCAAAAACATTAATGAGTGTGGTTAGTATTGTGCTTGCTTGCATACAGTCAATAAACCAATTGTCGTCAACAATTTTGAAATTATAAAGACAGGTCGTCGACAAATCATAAATATCGACGACTAGTCGGATATAGTTTTTATGCAAGAACGACAAGTCTTATACACTTTCGATTACTTGCTAACACTACATGATTGTGTACAGTTACCTAATTTTGAGGGCTCATATTTTCCTTTGGGCATTTTATTAACCATATATAATGTCGGCAATTTCAACCTGGTTTAGGGTCTTTAAAGGGCTATTTTTATGATCCCTGTCAAGTAATTTGCTTTCTAATTTGTTTATAGCTTGTAAATCTTGTAATATTGATAATGCTCTGATGATTTTGGTTTGTGTTTTTTCAAATCCTGTAAGAGTAGGTAAAAGTATCATGTGAGGTTTTGGTAAACACAACCAGTCAGACTATTACCCGTCAAAATTGCTACCCAAAGGTGAGAATTGAGAAAGCCATTAAATATTTCTTCCTTTTGTTGCCAATAATAACCCAATTTCCACACTCCATGAAATCTTTTTATCTTTTTGTTATCAGCAATGACAAAAACAGAATGCAACTTGCATGAGATTAATGCAGCAGAACTGAAAGATTCAGAGTTTTCCCTGGCATATTTGGCCAAGTTTGGGACACTACTAGACTATGCATGATTTGAACATGTTTTACAAGAATGAAGCTCCTGGTTTAAGAATCTGTTTAAACTTGTAAAGGTCTGGAAACCTTGAATTTGAGCATGTACGGTAACTTATTATATCGACATATTTCCTAAGCCTGTTAATTTCCTGTATCATTGTAATTATAAATATGTCCTTGAACATGATGAAAAAAAAAAAAATCAAAGACATTCCAACTTAATTGATATGCGTAAGTTTTCTGTTACATATATTTTATATGCAGTGATCAATACACTTTATTGAAGCATGAAATCTAACTAGATTTAGCCCTTACTCGACTGACCCATTTATAGTCATTTCTGTGGTATCTACACCTGAATGACCCCGGATGGCTGGTGTTTGAACACACACATTTCTTTGTTGCTTTAGCACCACCACCACCACCATCTGCCTCCTTCCGCCGGCTGACAACCTCCCTTTTTGCTGCCGCCGCTCTGAGCAGCTGGAATTGTATTCGTTTTCTGTCGGTGACACTAAGCAAAGGATCAAAACCTGGGTGACACATTTTATTTCTTAACGTTTGAGGTATGAAGAAGAAGTGTTTCTCTAGGTTGTATTCTTATAGAAGAAGGAAAGCAAAATGGAGGTAAAGTCGCTAAGATAAAGACTAAAGAAGAGTGAGTTACATCTATGTAACAAATTTTTTTGGATTTATTCTTGGAAAAAGTTGTTTTTTTCTTAGCCTTTTTATTGGGTAGTGGACTAGTGATGGCAAAAGGTGATGGTGCTTATCCGCACAGAAATGGTCATTTTAATTGGCAATACTAGGCAGAGCAGAGCATGGACTTTGTGAAGTGATAAACTAACAGCTTGTTTTTTCAGTTGCTTCGCTTGGGAGGTTTTTCAATATATATTTATGAAAATTTTTAATAGGGAACGTTCCACCTTTACAAGTAAAGATGAGAATTTAAAACAAAGTCGCATTGAGTTGCTAGAACCTGCAAATGAAGCTGGGGTAGGAACTTGTGCTACTACCAAGAATGTCCCTTATTTAGGAAGAAATACAGAAGAATTGAGTAATTAAACAGAAAAATCAACACTAAGAACTTGAATAAACATATCATTTAGGGTACAAGCAAGCAAGGTTCTCATTGTGATAATGAGTGATTTGATCAGAAAATTTTCCCATAACATCAATGAAAATTTGAATTGGTAAAATATCGTGATGTCACGATTATTTTCACGATGTATAAATCTTGAAATTGTAGAAGTGGCAAATGGATCGAGCCAGTCCATGAACAATGTAGGCTCGACCTGGTCGGGTCTAAAGATATAGGCTCGACTCGTGGTCCACTAACCCATTTAATTTAATATTATTTATTATTTATATTATAATATTTATTTTACTTTTTATTATTATTAACAGATCAATACATGGAGTTTGGAGAATCAATACATGGAGAAGAGATCGATATGTAGAGTACAATGAATAGATACTTTCAAGTTAAAGAATTCGAAAGAAATTATAATTTGGACCAGATTGATACCTTCAAATAAATAAATCAATATTTTCAAGTCAGATAGTTCAAAATAAATTACAACTTAAACCAGATTAATACATACAAAAAAAAGATTATACATTCAAATTAGAGACTTCAAAAAAAATTACAAGTTTAACTATATCGATAAATTGATAAGACAATATCGATATTTTTTTATCGAGAAAATTTTTAAATATTTAAAATTGACATCGACCCACAGACAAGCTCAGGCCCATGGCCACCAAGATCCACGTAGGCTGGACTTTATGAGCTGTATCGAGCTACATGTTTTTTAAGTGGACCCAGCCCAATACGAATAATGTAGGGGGTCGAGCTCCTAAAGCTTAATGGGCTTCAATTTCATGGGTCGGACTGGCCCCGACCCGACCCTTTTACCACCTCTACCTGAAAGTAAGTTCATGATCATGTCAAAGTTTCAATAAGTAACTTATTTTTTCATTCCGACATCGATTTGGCTTATGAGTTTGATAAACAAAGTTTATGCAATTTACCCACCTTTGCTTCTTAATTTGAGTTGATTTGCTGCATTTTAGTTGTTGAAGTTGAAGAGAAGCAGAATATTTCAACTGTGAATACAGAATGGGGTCAAATCTCATCAATTGTTAACATATTTAATTTGTATTTGAATATTGGGGGGATGGGTTGGGGGTGTTTGTAAGAACAAATAAAAAATAAAAGAAGGATTGAGGGAGGCAGATAGAATTTTCCCAGATAACAAAAAGGACAATTTTAATTGAAAAAGTTGTGGGCATCTACACGAGTATATTTCAAGCAACGAACCTATCTAACCCTATCAAGCCAATTCAATTTTCAGTCAATATTCATTTGAAACATTTAACATTACTCACCAATCCAACCTCAAAGCTCTAGAATAAACACATGGGCATATTAAAAGTAATCTACCTTCACATGCCACATAACTTCAGGATTAAATTCTGGCAATACCCTGAAAATTTTGTTACAAGTAATTTTGTTACAAGTAAAGTTAACCCCATTTGTATTTGATAATCAAAATTATATGATTAATTCTTAAACTATGACTTTATAAGATTTGACTTTGAAAACATGTATGGTTTCCTTGTATAAATAGCTTAGTGCATGCACTTGCACTCTTTGAAAACAGTCTTTGCTGCAGAAAACAAAGTCTGAAAACAACTACAACAGCAACAATTCTTGCTCTCTCATCTTATCATGGACATTAACAGTTGGCGCAACTCAGGCAATCAACACATATGCTGGTGCCAGAGCTGTGTGAAAACCGGCTATGATCGAATTATTTGGTTCAACGGAATGGTTACTGGATCAAAGACACCGAGGTGGAGGATGCTGTGGAGGAAGATGATGAGAGAAAAGAAGAGAATTTTTTATTGTTCATCGAGTACTAATGTACATGTGCCATATGATCCTTACACGTACTCGCAAAACTTTGATCAAGGATACATGTGGGCTGATCCTGATATTGCTTCTCGATCTTTTTCAGCTCGATTTGCTGTTCCTTCGAGGGTTTTTGAAAAGAATGAATGGGTTGCTTGATGCAAGAAACATATGAGAAAGAAAAATGGTGTATTTTTTTGACGCAGTTTGTTCTTGATAACTTATTTAGTAGTAATTTTTGTTTATTTTTAATGTTATTGTGATATAAAAAAACTATGGTTCATCATCTTCTGCCATTTGATTTTCTTCTTCTTCTCTTACATGAACTTCCAGTACTGAAGTTGAAGTAATGAAGCAGAAACAAAAGGGAATGTACAGAATTTATTTTGCTTTCTTAAGATTTACATAACATTATGATATGTGATTATCATTTTGCAGCTTGAAGCAATACTTTATTAGAATAAAATTATAAGCTTAGGCAATTGAAAATGGAAATGTGGTATCTTTCTTAGGGGCTAGATTAGGCCAAATTATAGTAATTAGTATTACAATTAGAATAATGTCTAAGCTGAAATTCTTATTATTGAGTTCTAAGCTGAAGACAATGTCTTCAGGCATTAAGAGATTGGGCATTTTTTTTGGGGTAATGCAATTTATCTTCATTGGATTCTTGTGGTGAGTGGGGTCACAATATGTGTGATAAGTCGTATATGAAATTGTGTTTTCATACTCAGGGACCCATTTGTGTCATTAAAAATTATGAAATTCATCTACTAAATCAGACATGTGGTAGAGGGTTCACAGCCAAGAAATATGATCCACTAAGCACTTGAAATTGCTTCTTGTTGAGGGCCATACTTTCACTTTTTTAAGAAGTCAAAATGCAGCTTGGAAGATGCGGTTCATTGCTTCAATTGCAAGTCTCATGAAAATGATGCAGATTACAGACATCTGTGGTGGATAAAGTAGTGGTAGAGAAAATTTTTACAGGAAATGATTTTGGGATCCAACCAATGTCCAAAAACAATGCCATTGAATCTCTTCAATGGCTCATTGCATTTTTGTACTATCACTAAAAGTTTGGTAAATACCAGTACCAATTTGTCATAAACTCATGAAAAATTTCAATTTCATACAGTAAATGTGATCAGTTTCTTAATAATGATTAGTACTACGCTACTACATACTGAAGAGCAATAAAATGCTACAAGGGTAAGAGGACAAGTAATAATGCACTGAGAAATGTGTTAAGATGGAAGATATGAACATGTTTTCATGAAGAAATTTAGCAGAAACTATATTCAGGAAAACAAATTAAAACTAGATTACCACCAGGAAAGAAATCAGTGAAAATGTTTTCTAAGTTGTAATTCAATCTACACTAATAATAATGATGCTTACCAAACTTCCTTTTTGTCGGTTCTCAAGCTAACGACAACCCAAGACAGCAATGGGAAGCTAAGCAGCTTCGGATAAATCAGCCGATGCAATTTCTGTTTCAATCTACCATAAATAAGCTGATCACATTTTTGGTAAACCATTTCTGTAGAGCCCACATATCAAAAGTAATTAATATATGATTCTGGGTACTTTCATGAGCCAACCACAAGATGTAGACTCTTCTGTAGGTTTTATTATTGTACTGAGTCCTCTGTCTGATGACTTCAACTACCTATATTTAAAGCTTCTCCATGTTCTATATAATATCAAGGCAACTCATAGAACAACTTCACCAACTGAAACTAGCAATTAAATGCAAATCATTGTCTGGCATGATATGCATGAAAACAACAGTTTTTTTTTCAACAATTTTTCAAGTAAAATTTAACTCCAATAACTAGTTAAAATTTAACTCCAATAACTAGTAAGCCTGATGTAGGTCCAACTGTAGTAAAAGAGTTCAATTTAGTTTCCTTTTCGCTCTGCGTAAACAGTTAACTGTCTGTCTTCAAAAGCATTACATGGATCAAGGCAAAACCCGTTGGCCGTATCCTGCAGCCTAATTTTCTTTTAGGCCAACAGGATGATTGTGAAACAAATATTTGACCTCTACCCTTAAAGAAATGAGTTTAGAGATCATGACTAGAATTCTTCTTTACTGTTGATAGAATATTGAACTCTCACCATTTCAAACAGTTGTGGCATTAAGGCTTGTCTAATTGAACCATGTAAAGTCTCACTTTCCAGTACACATAGATTGGTCCAATATTCCTGCATTGGTCCCCCTGCATATTAAATGAAATCCAAGTGCCATAGGAACGGGGCGATCTTTACCAGCTTGGAAACTTTCCAGGGGTTGAGGCATCTACCGAATCCAAGTAAATCATTCACCAATTTCCACCTACTATACTTGTGATGAAAGCACAGGAATTTGGCTGTAGAATTTTGCAAGGACTTACAGAAACAGCATAAATTCTACTTGCACATTGTGATTAGTTACACACATAGTTTTCAACAATTGCCTTGTACAGTCGAGTAAAGTTCCCATGCAGTCATAAGAAGAAAGCAGTTAGTACACTAAACAACTTTTAAAATCCTCCATTCTATTTCCAGTTTCAACAGATATAACAATATCAACAATGAAGTACTCACCTTTAATTCAGATTTTAATGTCAATAATGAAAATGCCTTAGCCACATGAGTCAAAAACCAAAGTGCCCAGTGATTCAATAAATGCACCAAGTACCTGCAACTCAATGATTTATGAAATTAATGTTTTATATCAAACCCACAAATTCTGTGAGAAATAAAATCTATTGACTTTAACTTAATGGTTATGAACCATACCAAGAAATTATCATGTTCAATTCAATTACTTCAGTTAGTCTGTGTTATTTAGGCAGCAAACTGTAACTTTTTTTGTAAAACATTCAATATTCATGCATTCATACCATGTCAGCAAAACAGTAAGCAGATGACTCTGAAATAATTGATATCCAATTATTTTAAAAAAGAAAGACCTAAACTATAAGATCTAAAACTGAAATGTCATCTCATTCACGTTATGTTCTTTCTGAAGCAAAAGAGGAGCCTTTAATTTTCTATATGGCAACTCCAAAAATACAATTTCAGCTGAATCTAGAAGAAATGAATAGCATAAGCAGAATTGAAACAAAATTATTTCTCAGCAACTGAGAGACTGGGAATGAGTCAAAAGTTGAAAGTAATCTTCTTACTCCAAAATCTATACGAAAGCGAGGCAGGAAATGACAACTACTGTATAAATGCTGAAATCTATAAAAACTGCCCGAATAATCTGGTACACCACCAATCCTCTTTCCATAAGTTGAATTGCTTGTGTCAAGTTATCCTCATCTTCCTTGGATTCCACTTCTTTCTCAGGCTCTTCAGAGCATCTCTGCTGCTCAAGAAACAGTTTTTGGAGCACAATTGTTATATCAGTCAGCAAGAGAATGTAAAGCGGCCTCAAGGTCTGAATAATTTCTGAGCTTATTATATTCATTCCAAGTAATGCATCATCAATATATGATAGAACCACCAAAAGCGCTATGATGAGAGCACAAAAACTGCGAGTACCCTGAGAAGCTATAATGCAGGAATTTATTTGTTTGCAAGATAAAAGATTAAGTTCATTCCTGCTTTGTTTTGGGAGCATCTCTTTGTCATTTGATGTGTCTTTTGAAGTTTTTTCGACTTTTGATGTGTCTGGCAATGGCTGTGATTTGGTGCTGTTATCCACGGCTGGAGGTTGGATAACTTCTCCTTTGGTTTCATTTTTGCACACTTGAGGTTCAACTTGCTTTCCACTGTCATTTTCCTTGGTAACATTATCACCACTCCCATGTCTCAGCAATGTAGAAATTGAGGAAGCCAATGAACTTGCAGTACCAGCTGCAGCACCAATGAAAACCACAGGAACTTCATAGAGGATTATAAACTTATATGTAGAATGCATCAATTGTATCGGTAGAAATTCCTATACGGAACCAATTTTCTATTAGCATAATCGAGTCAATTGCAAACCAGAGTTTTTCTGGAGAATCAGCATAGTCCATCTTTCTTGACACTTAAAAATACAACAAATTTGAACATGTATACAAAATTAAATAAATCTACAGAAGGTTGATTTCCGTTGATGATTCAACTGGATATTGAACCAAAATAGTTCTTTTAAGTATATTACAGATCATCAAAACTAAAGAATGTCAAACAATGTCAAACGTTCAATCAAAAACTTAACGGTGGTACTTTTATTGTTACCAATTCCACTTTCTTCAAATGCAAATATCTTCCCATGCGATAATCCAATCACATAACCGTGTCATTTTTAATAGTTAAAACAAGGAATATCCCTGAGTGATTCTCATAAACAGCATATTGAAAAGCTTACAAAATTTAAGGATATCAAACCGCAATGGAAACTATGATGATCTCTATTATAACCCGAAACAACATCATAACAACTTTTTTTTCTTTTTCCTTTTATGAAATACGAAATTGTTGATCTTCTAGACATTGCTAATAAAAGTTATTAGAAGAAAAATTATAAAACAAATTTCTTTGACTTCTCTGACAGTATAAATGATCTAATTACAAACCCAATTTAATTTTTTGTAGCAAGTTCCTCACAAAGGAGGTTCATAACAAATTATACGACAAATTTGACGAATTTCGAAACCAACCAGATCCATTTGTATCATACGAATTTTGTTTTTACATATAAATGGTAGTAAGAACCAAGAATTAGAACACATAAATCATACTATTTGCACCAATTAATCCAATAATCAAAGAGTCAACCTGCATGGGATTATGACCAAAAGCATTAGAAAAATTGAATATGTAGGTACCATGGATTTGATTAGAGAGAATGCTTGGTGGGTTATCACGATGAGGTAAGAAAGATGAAGTGGAAGGTTGATTGAGGGAATGAAATTGAGGACTTGATACTGGTGATGAAGGTGAAGATGCAGAGAGATTTTGGATACGGCCAGTGATAAGAGCAAGACGATCAGATCCTCTATCTACGATTCTTCTTCTTCGTTCTTCTCTGCTGCTGCCCTTGCTTGTCGCCATCACTCTTTCGCCTTTTGAACATGTCCTTGCCGTAGTTCGATATTTATATATATATATATATATATATATGCCATTAAACTGTGTAAATATACATGATTTTTCATAAAGTTTATGTGCATATTTGCATATTTAAGTCAATTTAAGTAAATATACCTTATGTTACTCTTTTTTTTTTCTTAATTAACAATAAATAAATAAATTTGAACAAAAATACCTCTAATTTCCGAAAATTATCAACCAAATGAGTACGAAATTCACTCAAATATTTGTATTTTTGATTATACGAAGAGTATTTTTATCCGAAAGTAACATATTTAGTTTGGTTAGTTTAATTAAAAAAATTTAACACGACTATTTTGATTTCTATAAAATGATCTAAAAATAGCTATTTTAGAAAAAATTTGAAAATCCTATCCCTTTTCTCAACTTAAATATAATATAAATTTAATCCAAAATCAAATAAAACCTCTTAAATAACTTACTAATTCTCAAATATTAATAAGAAAAAAAATTAATTATATCTAATACTTTACTTGGGCATAATAATTAATTAATTTGCTAATTATTAGATAATCATAAAATAACAATTGAAAAATGTTAAATAAAGCATGATATTAGACTTGAATTTGCATAATAATTCATTTATTTTCTAACTATTAGCTAATCATAAAACAGCAATTGAAAAAAGTTAAAAGCATATTATTAGACTTGACTTGTTGGGAGCTGCAACAGTACAACTCCTCCAAAAATTGAGGTATGCCGCTGAAAGTGGCGAGCACACGGTATTCTTTAGTAAAAGGCGAAAGAATAGTTCGCTTTGTGCTCACCACACGGCTCCATGAATTCGAATAAGTCAGTTACATCATTTTATCTATGTTTGATTTCGTTGAGGATTCTATCTTCTGGCCATGTGGGCCTACATATCTCTCTGTCCTTAGCTCTTCAGTAAGCTCTGAATCTCAATAATATATTCTACTTTGGCTGATTGTTAACAAGCTATGGCAAAGCAGCTAAACACATCTGGGATGCAGAAGAAATCACTATCAGAAAGTCTTAACTCACTTCATCACTCTTGCAGGGGTGATCAAAATTCTAAACTTGGTGACTGTTTAATTTCTTAGTATTGTTTCATCACATTAAAGCTTTCAAACTTCCCATTTACTTCACAAGACAAACTATAAGTGATGTTTAAACCAGATTTTAAAAATAAAATCCGGGATTGACTGCAATGAGTTTAGCAGTTTACATTTAAAGTCATACCAAGCTAGAATGTCAGAAAGATGAGATTGGGATATTGATCTTAAATTTGGCACGGGTGCAACAGCCCGTGCAGTTGTGCAAAGCATGGCGACACTCGGGACTCACAGTAGCAAGTTACTGGGATTGAGCCCTTCCCTCAAAAATACTTCATACTATTTTCTAAAGTTGATTTCTTCTGCATTTACCATGCATAGAGTCTAATAGCTGAAACTTCAAAGTACTTAATACAGTTAAAGGGCAAGAGTTTTTGAAAAGCTTTGATAGCAGTCAAGAAATGCTTGCTGCTCTGTAAAATTGTACTGATAACTCTCAAATATACAATGTCTTCACAGTTCTTTATATATACAATCCTAGTAGAGAATCAAGGCTTTTACCCTAGAACACAAAAGGAATTTCTCTTTCTACAGGCTATACAACATTACAGCTAATGATTGTACAATGTAAGAATTTGTTGTCTTCTACTGCCTGTTCATTTTCAGTCTGCAGTGTTGTAACAAACTCTGCTGCCAATTCACTCATTTGCCTTCTGCAGCATAGTAACAGCCTCTTGTACATTTATTTGTTTGTTTGCTTAACAAATACAAATGCAGCATAGTAACAGCCTCTTCTACATTTATTTGTTTGTTTGCTTAACAAATACAAATGCTTTGCAAACATGCACATGGCATTTGTGAACTTGATCCTGAATTGGAAATTGCTGTACTAATCAATGATTTTCGCTTGATCACTTGACTGTAACACTGTAAGAAGTGTAACATCAGCATCGGCATTCATAATACAAGACAAAATGAATCAGTTTCTAACCATGCACAGCAATTTACATCAATGAAGAACCTTGAAATTAGATTTGGTAGGGGTGCGCCTGCCCGTGCAGTAGTGCAACGCATGGGCGACACTCAGGACTCACAGTAGCAAGCTACTGGTATTGAGCCCTCCCCTCAAAAAATTAATTTAATATCATGTGAGACAATGTCTCACGTATCAGATATTAAACTGATAAGAACAGATACTACACTTGATCTTAGCCAAAAGGCCGAGAAAGGTATGCTTTGCTCTATGTTTCGATTGTGCCTTTATAGCTCTACTCTGCATTTCACTTCTATTGCTCCGTCGATATGGGACAAATTAGGCCAGGGATCTTTAGTTTCAATGTCAATATGTAACTAGGGGTTTGGATTAAAAACAGAGAAACACATCAATTTTGCCTAAATATAGATTCAATTTATCTATATCAATAACTTGATTGGTATCTGTTAATTTAGCAATTCAGCCCATGAGTAAATCCTTTTTCTCAACCTTTCATTCTTTTTTTATGTCTGGAACACACATTAACTTTGAATAGATAGATCACCACCAGAAATTGTTGCTGGCTTTGATATAAAAGTTTTGTTGTCTACCAGTATGTTTCTATAACTGAGTTGCTCTCTGCCACACTCATCATCACAAATTTTTTATTTTCTACCCTCAACGAAATCGTACAGGACTTCAGAGCATTGAAACAAGCTTCTGTTTCAAGTAATTGAGTCTTCCACAAATCTGCAGAAACGATTCTTTTTTCTAAAAGGGGATCGCCTACATTGTCCAGGGGTTAGCCTTAAGTGGATTCGGAGTTTTATCGTGAATATGCAACTGTCAATCATGATTCAACAAAGGAAAACAGATCAGCTATACCTATATAAGTTAATAATCATGCATAGATTCAATTGTTCTATAGCCAAAATGGTTTGTGTCCTGGTAATGTTGTAATTCACCCAATCAATCCATCTTTTTTCTCAACCTCCCATTATAATGAAAAGGGGCTAAAAAGATGGGCTTTTTACAGGAATAATTGCTAACCTTCGATGCCAAAAGTTTAGCTGTGTACTACTATGTTTCTATAACCTGAGTTGTTTTCTGCCACACTTGTCATTGCAAATTTATAGTTGTCTACTACCCTCCAAGGAAATGTTCTTCTGCAGTCATTAATGAGCTTCAGTTTCAGGCAATTAAGTCTTCCCTTCAATTCAATTTCAGGCCATTTGAGTCTTCCATAAATCTACAGAAAAGTTTCAGGCAATTGAGCCTTCCCTTCAATTTAGTTGTTTCTGGCAATTGAGTCTTCCATAAATCTGCAGAAACAGTACACTGAGTCTTTCATATATCTGTTTAATATCTGTGTATGAATTCATATTCATGTTTAATTACACTCACAAAAATCTTAATAGCATTTATTAAAGTCAATCACTAATACTTCAACAATTCATTTAGAACTAAGAATTGTAGGGCTTTTACCCCGGAGGGAGCCCTTCCAGAAATTCTCGAAGGCCAGGGCCAAACCCAGGCCTAAGAGGGGGTTTGGAAATAGTTTTCAACCAGCAATAGACGCGCCTCGGTTAGAACCTCACTAGCTGCGTCATTGCCCCAAGCGCAAAGATGCCATAATATAGAAATTTGGTTCCCTTTTAAATACAAGCTTTAAGACTTAAAATCTCTGCTAATCGATGTGGGAATAGTTTGTACAAATCACCGCGAAAAGAACCAAAACGAGCTTCACATTCAGAGCTCAACAATGAACCCAGAATCTAAATCAGAATAATAATGAAAATTTATGAAACTAGATCTAAGTTGGCTGCTGTAGAATCAAAATCGGTTAAAGAGCAGCATAATATTTCTAACTATTGAACTTGGCTATGTTCAAAACTTGTGTGGTAGGCATGATTAGGTGTTTATGGGTTAGTAGCAGAAGGTATTCAAATTTTTTGCTTATAGGTTTGCAGATTTGTCGATCTTAGTTGTTCTAATGTTACTTTTTCTCAAACCTAAACTAGTATTCTCAAGAATTCTAATATTTAGGTGTTTATGGGTTAGTAGCAGAAGGTATTCAAATCTTTTGCTTATAGGTTTGCAGATTTGTCGATCTTAGTTGTTCTAATGTTACTTTTTCTCAAACCTAAACTAGTATTCT
>JAXCLQ010000008.1:2873253-2915751 GCA_035584115.1 Cedrela odorata
CAAGAATTCTAATATTTAAAATTTTGTATTTTTATTTAATTATAGGTCAAATATAAGATTTTGAACTAGATTGGTAGGGAGCTGTACTTGAGTACAAACTCCTCCAAAAATTAGAGTATGCCGCTAAAGTGACGAGCGCACGGTATTCTTTAGTAAAAGGCGAAGGAATAATTCGCTTTGAGCTCACCACACGGCTCCTTGATTGAAAGATAGCACTTACCACGTATTATATGTGCACGCACTTGTTGAGATTTTGATATTCTTGGCCATGTGGGACTGTTTCTTCTCTTCTTATCTCTCTTTGCTATGCAATTGTATTTTGCTTAATATTCTGGTCCTTATGTTTCTCTACACATTCACATCAAAATGTTCATGTACCCGCCATTGCAACTGAAAGATAGATGCTGCTGAAGAAATGGCTTGGTCTTTGAATCCGAATTCTCAGTGTTATTTCACCACATTTTTGAGCCTCAAAAACACTTCATATTGTTTGCTAGCTACAAGCATTCACTCTCCATCCAGTCTAATAATAGCTGAAAATACTTTGTATGGCAATAGTGAACTTCGATCTTGAATTGAAAATTGCAGTATGTCCAAGTTATTGATATCCTTACATCATGAATTTTAGAATCTCTCTTCTTCTGCTCTGTCGACGTGGGGCAACAATTTCAAAGCCAATCCAGGCGCTTTTACATTGAGATTCATCTTGTTGAGATGATCTATTCCGTATTAATTTGCATTGACACATTTCAATATTAGCATCAGGAACAATTTTGATCTAACTTCGATAGAAAATCATTATTTTTTCACTTCAACCCAGATTAAAGGGATTATGATAATCAACGGTGACTCCAATATTTAATGAGTATGATAAGAATGCATGGCACCGTCTAATCTGGCTCTGGTATGAGTCAAAATTGGCTAATAGCATAGCTTTTCTGTTGAAGTTCTGATGGATTTTTTTTATTCCTGGAAAGTCATTGACGGCTCAGCAAGGCAGAAAGTGGCCCCCAAGCTATTTTCTATTTCCCTGAATGGAAAAGAACCCTGATCCACTGGCCATATTTGCTAATGCCACAATCATTTGCTCCCGTTGTATCAGAAAAAGTTACTGAAAGAGCTTGTATTGTGGAATGGAATCTGATACTTAGTACACAGAGTGAAGCTTAAACTAGGAGTCCAGGACAGGCCATATTCATACTCTCTACATAGAAAAGTAATTTGCTTTTTTATACAAAATCTAGTTCTGTAGAATCAAATTTAATTTGCTTGGAAAATGTTCTGTACATTTTTCCTCCATGAATCAAATTGTTCTTGAATGTTCAAACTTATCAGTTCAGATTTGATGCAAAGCGAGGTTTGTCCGTGCTTTCTTATAAATATAAAAAGCTGAAACAAACCATATCATCTGGTTAAGTGTGATAATCTTCAAATAAGTTAGTTTCAATTGACTTTAGCTAGGTTGAACTTGAATTTGGTAGGGGTGCGCCAGCCCGAGCAGTAGTGCAACGCATGGGCAACACTCAAGGCTCCAATAGAAATAGAAAGAGCTCCTATTCAACAAATTCACAATTGTGGAAACTGAGTCTAAGTACATTAAGCTATGCTTAGACCAGGACAGACCATATTCATATTTTTCAACATGGTAAAACAATTTGCTTTATGATGTTTTCTTTTAGTTTTGTGGAATAAATTTTATTATGTCTGAAAATTGTAAGTTCTGTATATTTCCGGAATCAAAATATTCTTTAATGTTATTACTTATCCATCTTTTTATCTGTCAATGCCCCGAGGATGCGGAATCTTGGAAACTTTCTCCTTATGTGAGCCTTGCATCCCGTTGTTCTTGGTGATGTAAGAAACAACACGTTTGCTTGTGAAAAGTTCAGATAGAAACATCGCTCATTAAGTTTACAGATATCTGGCAAATTTTCTAAGCTGAAATTGGAATTAATAAGACAGCTCTCTTCATTTTTTGCTAGCTGCACTATTGACTGTGATGAATAAAGTCTCTGCTCCACCACAAACATGTTCTTAGCACCAAAATATATTGAATTTGAAGTATGAAAAAATAGTTGTGAAGACAGAAACAGAATCCTGACCATGTTTTTATTTTCTCATTTCCTAGTTTTGTGTTAATCTATCACAATTGTCCTTGAACTCTTACCACCAGAGAAGTTGTTTCTTAACTTTTGTACTTGAGGCACTCAAGATCACAACCCGATATTCTTAAAATTCAATTTGTGGATTCTGTTCACAGAAAGTGTATAAATTTCTGAAGACAAATGATAAGGTTCTACACCTACTTGGGTAGTTTCTTTCAATTTTTTTGGTTGCAGTATGATTAAACTTATATTTTTACTGAAGTTCACTTATAATTCGAATTTCGTTTCCTCAATACCAACTTCATCTCTGCCCTATGTTATTGAGAGTAGAATTTTTCATCTATAAGTCGGAGAAACAAAGGTAAAAATAAAGAAGACAAAACGTGTTGAACTTAGCCCAGAAGAAGCATTAGTGTACCCATCACTTATAATTTAACACAAACTTGGATCCTACTTCATTAAAACTTCTAAGCATAGAATTTCATAACCAATAACACATTCTTATCTATAGCAGACAGCATTCCCTTTCTCATTTCTCTGAACTTTAAAGATGATGGAAGCAAAAACTTTGATGGTTAGGCTTACTTGAAAATTAAGAAATGCAAAACGTAAATGAAGATGAAGAACACTTCTCTCTTACTGTTTCATTTACACACCTATTTGTTACAAAACAGAGCAGGATTACATATATACTTGGAAAGAATTGGAAAGCAAGAAAACTCTATATCTAATCTTCTTCCACCTGTACATGTACTGGAAACGTAATGATCATTGGATCATTTTTGGTTATGGTCCTGAGATTCTGCTGCTACTGCTGTCAATGCCTCCACAATATCTGCTGGTGTGCCTGCTGTAATTCAGCTCATTGTACTGCTTCCTTGTCGTTTCTGTCTGAGATGCTGACCTGTCATTAACTTTATTTTCTTCCTCTTTCACGTAGGCAGCTTCACAGTGTTTGCAATCTTCTTGTTCATCTTCAACAGGTTTATCTTTATTGATAGTTGAGTCCCACATCTACAAGTTAGCAATGTTGACTATTGTCGAAGCAATATATTAGGGTTGCGAAATCACAGAGTAACGTATCTTTGCGCTTGGGGCAATGACGCAGCTAGTGAGGTTCTAACTGAGGCGCGTCTATTGCTGGTTGAAAACTATTTCCAAACCCCCTCTTAGGCCTGGGTTTGGCCCCGGCCTTCGAGAATTTCTGGAAGGGCTCCCTCCGGGGTAAAGCCCTACAATTCTTAGTTAATAAATTCTTTAACTTCATTTCAATTAGTTTTGATTCCTTTCTGTAGTATTTGAGTATGAATTTTAAATGCCTGCTGTGAATGTTGAAGATTCATTCATGCAATTTGATTCTTCTGCAGACCAACGGTATACTCAATTGCAGATTCATAAGTGCAACGTTTTTCTGAAGATCTACGGAACACTCAGTTGCTTGAAACTGGAGCTTGCAGAATCATAAGTGCAACGTTTTTCTGAAGATCTATGGAAGACTCAGTTGCTTGAAACTGAAGCTTACTGCGAGTTGCAGTCCTGTGCTGAAACAATTTCCATGGAGGGTACTAGAAGATTAGAAATTTGTGATGATGAGTCTGCCAGCAACACTTCAGGTGATAAAAACATACTAGTTACAGAAAAAGACTAGATATAAACGTTATCCGGGTTGAGTTCTATGACTGGTTTGATCCTAAAAATTCAACAACACAACTGCTAATAGTGATTATTGAAGTCTTAATGTGAGTTGCAACAAATTAAAATTTTAATTTCCCCTTTTCATGCAAAGGAATGATTGGGAAGAGCATTAGTCATTGGATGAAATGTGAAACTAGCTGGATATTTATCAAGTCAATTTTGGCTACGAAATAACCATATATAGAATTTATATCTGTTTGTAAAGGTATATTTATTATGATTTAATTATGATTAACAGTTATTAACAAAAGTACAGAATTTAGAAAATGAATTATTGATTTGTCCCACATTGACAGAGCAAAAGAGGGAGATGCAGAGTAGGAGCATAAGAGAACAATTGAAGAAAGAGCAAAGCATACCTTTCTCGGCCTTTTGGCTAAGATCAAGTGTAGTATCTGTTCTTATCAGTTTAATATCTGATACGTGAGACATTGTCTCACATGATATTAAATTAATTTTTTGAGGGGAGGGCTCAGTAACAGTAGCTTGCTACTGTGAGCCCTGAGTGTCGCCCATGCGTTGCACTACTGCACGGGCAGGCGCACCCCTACCAAATCTAATTTCAAGATTCTTCATTGATGGAAATAGCTATGCATAATTAGACTCTAATTCATTTTGACATGTATTATGAATCCTGAGTGCTGTTACGCACTAATGCATTTCTGACTTGTTTCTGTTGTAGATTTGTTACAGGCTTATACATTTTGGCTTGTCAGTTGTAGATTTAGTAGATAAACAGTCTGTTTTATTCTTATATCTGTAGGAATCCTGAGAGCTGTTGCAGTTGATCAGGTGAAAATCATTGATTAGTACTGCAATTTCCAATTCAGGATCAAGTTCACAAATGCCATGTGCATGTTTGCAAAGCATTTGTATTGAGTACTTTGAGGTTTCAGCTATTAGACCGTTTGCATGGTAAATGCAGAAGAAATTAACTTGTAGAAAATAGTATGAAGTATTTTTGAGACTCAAAAACATGGTGAAACAACGAGAACTCGGATTCAAAGGCCAAGTCAGTAAACAGTATTCATACTCTGCCCCATCTTCGTCACAATGTTTAATAATCAAACCGCTAATTTCCACACCTCCTTACGGGAGTTTGAATGGGTTGGAAAACATAGCGTAAATACTGTTTAATAATCAGCCTCTTCAGCGGCTTGTATCTTTCAGTTGCCTCGACATGTTCATTAACATTTTTTATTTGAATGGGTTGGAAAACATGTTATATACAGTTAACATCAGCAGAAAATAACAAAAAGATAGTCAAATAAAAATATATGCCAGTTGAAATCGAGTAGCAGAAGCAAAATACAATTCCATGAAAGGGAGAGCTAAGAAGAGAAGACAGTCCCACATGGCCCAAAAAAACGAAAACCTCAACCAGTACTTGCGAATATAATAAGCAGGAAGTGCTTCATGTCATTCAAGGAGCCGTGTGGTGAGCACAAAGCGAACTATTCTTTCGCCTTTTACTAAAGAATACCGTGTGCTCGCCACTATCAGCGGCATACTCTAATTTTTGGAGGAGTTTGTACTCTCTGAGTACAGCTCCCTACCAATTTAGTTCAATCGTATGTTAATTACTGCTCACATTCAAGAATGTTGTGAATGAACATGTATCTGAATACATGGGTTCACTGTTCAGCATATTGATGGAAGATTCCATTGCTTGTTTGGAGTTAGGTGTTAAAATTATACTTTCCTGCTGCACCAATTGCTTGTTTGGAGTTGGGTGTTAAAATTCTACTTTCTGCAGCACCAAATTGCTTGTTTGGAGTTTGGTGAATTAACACCGCCACCCACCTTGCTCTGAAATTGGAGATTCCTACTTACATGCACTGTCTCTGCAAACAGCATCAGATAGCTGTTATCCTAAATCTGGTAACTAAATCAACTGCATCCTAAATCTGGTAACTAAATCAACTGCAATCTTAGAAACAAGATTTCCGAAGGTGATCTAACCATTCAAATGTGGGTTTCAATATGGATAAAATTAACCATTTTGATTATAATGAATGGTTGAGGAAAAGGTTTTTCTCATGGGATGAATGCTAAATTAGCAGAAAGCAAACCTGTTTTTGTCATAGAACAACTGAATCCACATTTAGATATAGTAATGTGTTTTTCTATTCTCAATCATGACTGGCAGTTACATATTGGCAATGAAACTCAAGATACCAACACTACTATTCTCTTTCTTGCTGGGGTGCAAAACTCTGCATCAGAATTATTAAAAGTGAAACAATCTCTTCTGATAATCAGCCTATTTAGGTATGACATTGGAATAAATTTGTCCCATATTGACGGAGCAATAGAAGTGAAATGCAGAGTAGAGCTATAAAACCACAATCGAAACATGAAACAAAGCATACCTTTCTCGGCCTTTTGGCTAAGATCAAGTGTAGTATCTGTTCTTATCAGTTTAATATCTGATACGTGAGACATTGTCTCACATGATATTAAATTAATTTTTTGAGGGGAGGGCTCAGTAACAGTAGCTTGCTACTGTGAGCCCTGAGTGTCGCCCATGCGTTGCACTACTGCACGGGCAGGCGCACCCCTACCAAATCTAATTTCAAGATTCTTCATTGATGGAAATAGCTATGCATAATTAGACTCTAATTCATTTTGACATGTATTATGAATCCTGAGGTCCGTTACGCACTAATGCATTTTTGACTTGTATCTGTTGTAGATTTGTTACAGGCTTATACATGTTGGCTTGTGTCTGTTGTAGATTTAGTAGATAAACAGTCTGTTTTATTCTTATATCTGTAGGAATCCTGAGAGCTGTTACAGTTGATCAGGTGAAAATCATTGATTAGTACTGCAATTTCCAATTCAGGATCAAGTTCACAAATGCCAAGTGCATGTTTGCATAGCATTTGTATGGAGTACTTTGAGGTTTCAACTATTAGACCTTTATGCATGGTAAATGCAGAAGAAATCAACTTGTAGAAAATAATATGAAGCATTTTTGAGAATCAAAACATGGTGAAACAATGAGAACTCGGATTCAAAGGCCAAGTCAGTAAACAGTATTCATACTCTGCCCCATCTTCATCGCAATGTTTAATAATCAAGCCGGTAATTTCCACACCTTCTTACGAGAGTGTAGAGATGACTTTAAGATATCTGACAGTGATTTCTTCAGCGGCTTGTATCTGTCAGTTGCCTAGTCATGTTCATTAACATATTTTATTTGAATGGGTTGGAAAACATGTTATATACAGTTAACATCAGCAGAAAATAACAAAAAGATAGTGAAATAAAAATATATGCCAGTTGAAATCGAGTAGCAGAAGCAAAATACAATTCCATGAAAGGGAGAGCTAAGAAGAGAAGACAGTCCCACATGGCCCAAAAAAACGAAAACCTCAACCAGTACTTGCGAATATAATAAGCAGGAAGTGCTTCATGTCATTCAAGGAGCCGTGTGGTGAGCACAAAGCGAACTATTCTTTCGCCTTTTACTAAAGAATACCGTGTGCTCGCCACTATCAGCGGCATACTCTAATTTTTGGAGGAGTATGTACTCTCTGGAGTACAGCTCCCTACCAATTTAGTTCAATCATATATTAATTAAGTTGTTCGCTCCCTACCAATTTAGCTCAATCATATATTAATTACAGCTCGCATTCAAGAATGTTGTGAATGAACATGGATGTCAATAGTTGGGTTCACTGTTTCTGCATATTTATGGAAAAGATTCCATTGCTTGTTTGGAGTTGGGTGTTAATATTATACTTTCCTGCCGCACCAATTGCTAGTTTGGAGTTTCCTGCTGCACCAATTGTTTGTTTGGAGTTGGGTGAATTAACACCGCCACCCACCTTGCTCTGAAATTGGAGATTCCTACTTACTTACATGTACTGTCTCTGCAGACAGCATCAGATAGCTGTTATCCTAAATCTGGTAACTAAATCAACTGCAATTTTAGGAACAAGATTTCCGAAGGTCATCTAACCATTCAAGGCTAATGTGAGTTTCAATATGGATAAAATTAACCATTTTTATTATAATGAAAGGTTGAGGAAAAGGTTTTTCTCATGGGATGAATGCTAAATTAGTAGAAACCAAGCCTGTTTTCTTTATAGAACAACTGAATCCACATTTAGATATAGTAATGTGTTTTTCTGTTCTCAATCATGACTGGCAGTTAAATATTGGCAATGAAACTCAAGATCCCAACACTACTATTCTCTTTCTTGCTGGGGGTGCAAAACTCTGCATCAGAATTATTAAAAGTGAAACAATCTCTTCTGATAATCAGCCTATTTAGGTATGACATTGGAATAAATTTGTCCCATATTGACGGAGCAATAGAAGTGAAATGCAGAGTAGAGCTATAAAACCACAATCGAAACATGAAACGAAGCATACCTTTCTCGGCCTTTTGGCTAAGATCAAGTGTAGTATCTGTTCTTATCAGTTTAATATCTGATACGCCGGACATTGTCCTGCACGATATTAAATTAATTTTTTGAGGGGAGGGTTCAATACCAGTAGCTTGCTACTGTGAGCCCTGAGTGTCGCCCATGCGTTGCACTACTGCATGGGCTGGCGCACCCCAACCATATCTAGTTTCAATTTACTCAATTATATAATTTGGATTTGAAAACCTGAGATGAAGGCTCAATGATATAATTTGGATTTGAAAACCTAAGATGAAGGCTCAATGATATAATTTGGATTTGAAAACCTAAGATGAAGGTGTAAGATCGGGCCTTGAACTCAAGTAGCGATTGATTCTGTAATTCTGGACAGTATTGCTAACTAGTTACAATAGCAAGTTATGCTAAGGGTGTCTAATGAATCCATAACAATAGCAAGTGACAGTAGCAAGTGTTTGTGTTAAGGGTGTCTAATGAATCTATAGCAAGTGTTTGTGTTTGTGCCAAGGGTTTTAAGTTTTGCGTTTCTAAGTTATTGGCAACTTTAAACTGTAGAGAAACATAATTCGCTGTACCAAATACCATAATTTTTTTGGGCTGAGGCATGCTGCAATTCAAGAATGATTGAAGTGAATAAAATTAATATTTGGGCTGAGACATGCAGTTCAAAAGTTAGTCTAAAGAATACCATGCTATCATGGCCTTCTCTTCTCTTCTCTGCTAATTTTTTTTGGGATCAACTATTCTTGAAATAAACCCACCTACTCCAAAAAGTTAATTTAATAAATGCAATAATGAATGGTAAATTGAATTGTATTTGGACTGTTATTTTGGACAAAAATTAAACCAAATTTTAGTTATTAGATTCCCAAGAGATTATTTGATAATTAATTAGGACTCTAAAGGGAACAAAATTTGTAATATCAACCAAATATTTAAGCTTTAATTAGTTATTAGATTGACTATAAGTAGTAATAAACCATCTTTTCAACACCATTCACTCCATCCTAGATTTCTCATTAATGTAAAATATAATTTGACAGCTTCAGTTTCCTTTTATGGCCATCAAAACCTACCCTCTATTCTTTAATATTACACCATGAAAACGTTTTCAAACATTTATTTTAATTTTATATGTTACCTTTCCTTTGCTTTTATAAATCACACCAAATCTTCATTCTCCAAGAGTTTAAACTCAAAGCACACATCTCAGATAAAATGCCTAAGCATCTTCAGAAATCTCTCCAGGATTACCTTTCCAAGATCAAAAAACACAACCCAAATAATCATCAATATTCTTCATTTCAACCCACTAAAGATTGGATTCTCTCTGGCTGCAAGCACCCCAAAACCCTATCGTTTGCATTTGATCGTAACCAAAACAACCACAACAATGGCAACAACAACAACAGTAATAACAATGGTGCTACTGCAACACTATCAGACATTGATCGTTTCTTGTATGAGAATTTCAAGTCTCTTTATATTAAGGAAGATCATGAAGATTATTATTCAATGATAGGATCAGCAGATCATCATCATCCTGAAGCTAACAATAACTGCAGTCCAAGAGGTATATTATTTGGTTCACCTAGGTTTCTTGAACCGCCGCCGGACCTTTGTGGGTCCCACAGGTTTTTCGTGGCGCCAGGGTTGTCCGGCTCTCTCATGGAGGAGGCCCGGAACAGTCTGACAGCCACCTCCGACGACCTCGGCTCAGGCTCAAGTTCAAGTACAACCCTAAATGATCAGTCTTCCACAGTTTCTAATCAGTCCAAGGATGTCAAACTTCCTGAAGACTGCATTGCCGTCTTAGCGTATTCGCCGAGCCCGTACGAAGATTGCCGACGTTCCATGAAAGAAATGGTGGAAGCAAGAATGCAACAAAACGAGAAAGTTGATTGGGATTTCATGGAAGAGCTTCTGTTCTGTTACTTGAACTTGAACGAGAAGAAATCATACAAGTTCATACTGAGTGCGTTTGTGGATTTGATCGTCGTTTTGCGAAAAAATTCAAATAAGATTTCGGCAAGATCACGGAATCTTCGAATTTCGAATCGAAGGAGAAGAAAAATGAGAAATATGTAACGTAACGTAAGATTATGGCAAGCATTAAAGAATATATATGAAGAAGGGAACTTTCTTTATGAATGAAGTTTTGTAATTTTGTGGTTTTTGATGAGATTTGGCACAGTTATATTGGGCTTGTCTGTAGCATGTTCCCCGGTGCTTTACTAGAATTTACAATTGCATGCACATTCTAATTATAATTCTAGAAAAGAATATGATTTGATTTAGGGAATGGGGAGAAAATCTGTCACAGATTAATGAAATTCTCCTTCAACGTTCTCTTTAGTTCAAAACAATAACAAAGTCCCCACTTAAAATGCATCTGAAAGCTCACTAGTTGTTATCTCAAGCACCATGAAAAGTTGTGAAAGGAAAAAAAAAATGAAAGCTACTGCTGAGGGACCTTTGCATTTAATCTTCCAATTCAATCTACAATCACTGCAACGGAGCTTTTCTAACATTCAAGGAAAATAAAAATAAAAAGTCATTCTGCAACCCACATATATACAGTTACCAACTGTCTGGTCCAAGTCTACGGCTAGCTCAGGAGTCGTATACTCTAATAATATATTGGATAAATGCACCCTTCACTTTTCTTTAAAGCTAACTGCTATTGAAATTTGTAATAGCTCTTCATTCACTACTTTTCACAACAGATAATATCTCCACCATGCATATTTTTCAAAGAATGGATATATTATCTATGCTTCTTCCTTTTCTGAAAATGCACAACATCATAGTTGTAGAAACCAAGTCAAATGTATATCTCACTTTCAGAGTCTAGTATTACTAACTACAAGAGTAGAGTTCCTTACTTTTATCTACGAAGTGCTCAATCATTTGTTACAAGGTACTGCTCGTACAAAAAATGGTGCGTTGCAGGGACATAATCCTTGAATCTGTAAACAATGGCAACAAAAAGTGGGTGAGATCCAGGTACAAGGAAAAGGAAAATAAATAAAAGACGCAAAGAAAAAGTGTTTGAGGACTAAAGAATATCCAGTAATGTTATAAGCTTTTGGATCAATAAAAGATCAATGCAATCAGTTGGAGATTGAATGTATTCAAAATGGAATTTCAGGCTCATCTCTTAAAGTAAAAACTTTCAAGAGATTTCATCATGGCTGGAACAAGTGCATAGACACATGAAAGAAGTGAATGACAGAATTATTTCGTTCCTGAGACACTAAGTATGTAACAGGAGATTTACACTTGAGAGAGCAATAGATTTCGAGTAATCTTGGTTCTAAAGCTACATTACCCACACTATAAAAGATAAACCTGATAATCGAAAAGCCATCATCCCATGTAAAAAATAAAATAAAAAATAAAAATAACAAGACAGAAACAGTATTTAAAGACATCCAGAGTCTAGGTACAAATTTTGAAGCGAATGGCAAACACAGTATCACCTAATGTATAGAACTGAATACCTTTTAAGAAGAGGAAGCCTCTCAGGTCCAGAGAACAATTTTGCAATTGATTGTAGAACATGGTGTTGTAGACCTCAGGTAGTTCGAAATCACATAAAAGATTTAGATCATGAATGATTCACAATTCCGCAGTAAGATCAGAATCAATTTTTTATATTAGCCCTCTGTTTTTACTGTTATTTTCTTTTCAAAGAAATAAAATATTTTTATTGAGTATAGACCCAAGCATGAATGATCAATCTATAATCATGTCGAAACTTGAGTGAAATTAAGTGGAGGTATCAACCGACTAAAGTTGAAGAATCAGCATATGAATTATAGCATATGAATTATAGTTAGGGCTGAGTATTATTATTATTTTATAAAACTTTATATTATATATTTTATAAATAATTTAACTAAAATTTTCAACAATTATTGTTTATTCAAGTTGTAAAGATATTTTTATAATTTTGTCAACCATGAGGTTGACAAAATTATATATAATATATATATATATATATATATATATATCTTTATATCAACTTTTCAAGTGTAAAATAACATGTTTGTCCTTTATTTTTCATTGAATTATACTAATATTCGGTTGTTTTCCTTTTAATCAATATGATACTTATGACTCATGGATAGTTGTATCATTATCAAGAAATTAAAACTATGTTTTTACGATTAAAGATCCTTCATAAATTTAATTATTGATTAAAATTAGTAAGAAATTATTTAATATATTGAGCATAAAATTCAAGCTTAATATAAAATGAAAATTTTTAAATCATATTGATGAGTAAATCATTTTTTTTGTTGGAATAATAAATATAAAGTCGTATGATTGCAACTAGTCTGAGAAAATGAATGTTAACTCAAGATAGTGTGAAAAAAATTTTAAACTCGTAACCGAGCAACAAATTTTAATACATAATTTAATAAAAATATATAATTAATACAACAATAAAAAAAAATTTAAATTCACAAATATAATACTACATTTTTTATGCTTACCATGGAGACAAAAATTTAATTTTCGATATGACGTGAAACTTAAATTCATAATTAAATATGAAAAATAATTGAAATTCAAGTGCACAAATTTACAACGAGACAAATAAATATTAAACGGTGATTGGTAGATAAATATATTATCAGCGACTTATTTGATTATTTATCCAAATAAATTTCTTAAAAAATATAAATATAAATATTGAGGGTCTTAATGAAAATATCATTCTACACGTCAGCAAGTATGTGTCCAAGAAATGATTGGGCCCAGAGAAACCTATTTTCAGCCCAATAAAAGTCCGGCCCATTAGCCCACAAAAAAGTTTAGTATCCCGCTATTCTTTCCAACGTTCTCGTAGATCTTTCCAGAACCAATTGTATCCAGACTTCTCCAGGACCATGTATTTGACTCTCCTACAAAAATAAAAGAAGACCCTCCAAAAATGAACAAATTAAATAATAATAATAACTATTATTATTAATTCCACAAAAACCCTTACTCCTTTAGCTAATAAAAAGCCTCGTCTCTCCCATCAGTCGCGTCGTTTCGTTTTTTCTATTTTATTCACGTTTCTGTTTTCTCGCAACGTCAAAAGTACTTCCATCGGAAATTTCTAGAACTACGAACGTCCTCCTCTTTCTCTTTTCTTAAGGTACGATCGCTAAACCTAGCTTCTCTTAGAACTGCGAACTGCGAGATTTGAAGTAGCTTTCTCTCTCTAGACTTTGTAGATCTGTGAATCTTTTTCTCTAGATTCAAGCTTGTACGTGGATATTATATCTGTTGTTTATGGATAATACGTTTTATGTATTAGATTCAGTTAGTTTGGTAATTTTCGGATTTTGTTTTTGCTTTCTTTTTATAGATTCAGTGGTATTAGTTCGTTATTTTTGGTTTTTGTTTGTTATTTACTTTGTTTCTGCTGTGTTACTTAGATTTGATTTTGGAAAATCGATTTTTTGTTGCTATTATTGCCGAATGTTTTTGGTTATATTATATTTGAACCGTGATTTGATAGTTTATGCTTGTAGACTCGTTTGGTTCTGGCACATTACTTACTTTTTGGAAGTTACATGCTTAGATGTGTGCATTTGATTTGATTTGTAATAATCGGCACAAGAAATAAACTAATTTAGTGGTGGTTCGGCTTATATGGGTTTTATTATTGGAGCTTATTTAATTAATTGGTTCAATTAATTGATGTGTGCTTTGGATTTGATTTTGACGAGTTTTGTCTCAGTTCAGAGACTGATATATCTAGGGATCAGTTTAATTTGTGTAAATTCGCATGCAGTGAATGCATGCTTGCATTCTCTCTCTGTTATTGTAGACAAATTTGGATTTGTAATTAGTTATCCTTCTAGCCCAATTTATTGTGGTCTAATTCTGTTGCTGTTTACCTTTTTAGGAGCCGACCGATTTAATACGATATATTTGTTAATTGCTGGTGAAGATGAGCGTGGTTGGTTTTGATTTGGGCAATGAGAGCTGCATTGTTGCTGTTGCGAGGCAAAGGGGTATTGATGTTGTGCTTAATGATGAATCAAAGCGTGAGACTCCAGCAATTATTTGCTTTGGTGATAAGCAGCGGTTCATTGGAACTGCCGGGGCTGCATCATCTACAATGAACCCCAAGAATTCAATCTCTCAGGTTAAACGGCTGATTGGGCGACAATTCTCTGATCCTGAATTGCAGAAGGATCTGAAATCATTGCCTTTCACAGTAACTGAAGGTCCTGATGGATATCCTTTAATTCATGCACGTTATTTGGGTGAAACAAAAGTTTTTACTCCAACCCAAGTTATGGGAATGATGCTGTCAAATTTAAAAAGCATAGCTGAGCGGAATTTGAATGCAGCGGTGGTGGACTGCTGCATTGGGATTCCTGTTTATTTCACTGATTTACAAAGAAGAGCTGTTTTAGATGCAGCCGCAATTGCAGGCTTGCATCCTCTTCGCTTGTTTCATGAAACCACAGCAACAGCATTGGCTTACGGTATCTATAAGACAGATTTACCTGAAAATGACCAATTGAATGTTGCCTTTATTGATATTGGGCATTCAAGCTTGCAAGTTTGCATAGCTGGTTTCAAGAAGGGTCAAGTTAAGATATTGAGTCATTCCTTTGATCGATCTTTGGGTGGTAGAGATTTCGATGAAGCTCTATTTCAGCATTTTGCAGCCAAGTTCAAGGAAGAGTACAAGATTGATGTTTTTCAAAATGCAAGGGCTTGCATTAGGTTAAGGGTTGCCTGTGAGAAACTGAAGAAGGTTCTTAGTGCGAATCCGGAGGCACCTTTGAATATTGAATGCTTAATGGATGAGAAGGATGTGAGAAGTTTCATTAAGAGGGACGAGTTTGAAAAGCTTAGTGCTCCAATCCTGGAACGTGTGAAGAGGCCTTTGGAGAAAGCTCTGGCAGAAACGGGGCTTTCAGTTGAAAATGTTCACATGGTTGAAGTTATTGGTTCTTCATCTCGTGTGCCTGCATTAATGAAAATTCTTACAGAATTCTTTGGAAAAGAGCCCAGGCGTACGATGAATGCAAGTGAGTGTGTGGCAAGGGGATGTGCTTTACAATGCGCAATCCTTAGTCCTACATTTAAAGTGCGAGAATTTCAGGTAAAAATGTATCTCTAAAACATTTGGTTTGGAACATCCTTTTTGTTGTATGTTGTGCTGTAAAGTCTTCTGAGTTTGCTTTGGCATTACTTCTTTTGATGTGGACATGTGGTTGTAACCATACCTACCCCTCTGGTGACAAAACTTACCATTGCTGTTGTTTAGGCGTTGAAATGTTCAATAACGGTATCTTTTGTTCCCTTAATTTTTGAAGGTCAATGAGAGCTTCCCATTCTCAATTGCTTTGTCATGGAAAGGCTCTGCTCCAGAAGCTCAAAATGAAACAGTTGACAATCATCAAAGCACTATTGTTTTCCCCAAGGGGAATCCCATACCTAGTATTAAGGCTCTGACTTTCTACAGGTCAGGCACATTCACTGTTGATGTGCAATATGCTGATGTGAGCGAATTGCTGGCACCTGCTAAGATCAGTACTTACACGGTTAGTAATCAACAATGGTAGTGTTTGATCTCTTGGTTTCAGTGTACCATACTGTTTCATTTTTTTCCTTTGTATTAACAATTTGTAACATTTTTGTTGTTGTGCAGATTGGTCCTTTCCAATCTACAAAGAGTGAACGTGCAAAAGTGAAGGTTAAAGTTCGTCTGAATTTGCATGGGATTGTGTCTATAGATTCAGCAACAGTAAGTATTTGGAAACATTCTGATTAACTGCAATATTTGAAGTCTTTATTTATAGATACTTTGGCATCTGTCTATAGCTCTTAGAGGAGGAAGAAGTTGAAGTTCCAGTCACAAAGGAGCTGGAAAAGGAACCCGCTAAGATGGAAACTGATGAGGCTCCCAGTGATGCTGCCCCCCCTAGTTCCAACGAGACTGATGTAAATATGCAGGATGCTAAGGGTACTGCTGATGCCCCAGGTGCTGAAAATGGTGTTCCTGATTCAGGTGACAAGCCTGTCCAAATGGAAACTGAAAAGGTAAGTGTTTTCTCCTTTGTATGAGTGTTTATTGAGAGTCCTTTTTTATCTTTCTTTTTGTTTGTGGTGATGAATTGTATTTGATCAGTGTTGTTTATTTCTTTTTTGTTTGTGAATGTTTCTTTTTTATCAAGTTGTGTCACTAGAGTGCATGTGACATTGGAAAATCAATGTATCAGGTCATTGTCTCTGTAGGATGTATTTGGAGTCTGATATCTAGATGTGAGATATAGGATTCAATTGTTGATCGGCAGCCAGATATAGGCAGATGTAGGACTTACGTTTTTTCAAACAAGGACACACCCTTTAGTCCCTCCTGTGTGTTATGGAGGGTAACTAATTTTACAAATCTCAAAATTCATTAGATTCTTAGCTTTTGTAATCTGATATGAGATCCTTGGATCTGGACTTTATGTTCTCTTTATATTGCAGTTATGAAGACTCTGTTTTTCTAGTTACTTTACCCTCCAGGCCTCCACATTTGATGGATGTGCCTGCAAATTTATTTTCCTTTATGTACTGTGTGCAGATCCAACACAAGATGGCACACTGGCTTCTAATTTTTGTAGTGATTTGGAAGATTCTGTTCTTGGTTGGCAATGTTATGAATTTCCTTTTATGTGCAGGTTCCTAAGAAAAAGGTGAAAAAAACAAATATTCCTGTTTCGGAGTTGGTTTATGGTGGAATGCTACCAGTAGATGTGCAAAAGGCTGTGGAGAAGGAGTTTGAAATGGCTTTGCAAGATCGAGTCATGGAGGAAACTAAAGACAAGAAAAATGCTGTTGAGGCCTATGTCTATGACATGAGAAATAAGGTAAAATGATGTATGATTATATGCTACCAAGAAACTCTAGCCTTAATAATACTTGAATTAATGTTTATTTCTTGTCTCTCCAGCTTTGTGACAAATATCAGGAGTTTGTTATTGACTCAGAGAGGGAACAGTTCACTGCCAGACTACAGGAAGTGGAAGATTGGTTGTACGAGGATGGTGAGGATGAAACCAAAGGTGTTTACATAGCCAAACTTGAGGAGCTCAAAAAGGTAATGTTTTATTTAGTTGTAGTGTACTTTGTTCTTTCTCTGGTTTTCTGCAAAAGTAGTTGACATATGAGCTACAAGTTTAACTTGGGTTGGGAAACTTCAGCAAGGTGATCCCATTGAAGAGCGTTACAAGGAGTTTACTGATAGGAGCTCAGTGATTGATCAACTTGGTTACTGCATCAACAGCTACCGGGATGCAGCTGTGTCTAATGATCCTAAATTTGATCACATTGACTTGGCTGAAAAACAGAAGGTAAGAGCTTGTCTTAGTTGCCTGTCTTTCTGTCACACGTGGGTTTTCTTTTAGTCTCTCTTGGCCTGCTTTAATGTTGAAATATTCTCTTTGAAATATCGTGTAGGTTCTGAATGAGTGTGTTGAGGCGGAAGCCTGGCTGAGAGAGAAAAAGCAGCAACAGGATGCTCTGCCCAAATATGCTACTCCTGTTCTCTTGTTAGCTGATGTGAGAAGGAAGGCTGAAGCTCTTGACAGGTAACATTTCCAGTTTTTATTCCATCCTTGTGATTATAGAAACTGAAATGGTGATCTGCAGATGTCACAACTTGTTTCTCCTGGGCTTACATAATAATTGCGTTGAAAAGTGAAAATTTCTCCTCTGCAGGTTTTGCAGGCCTATAATGACGAAACCAAAGCCGGCCAAACCAGCAACCCCTGAGACACCTGCAACCCCACCTCCCCAGGGAGGTGAATCCCAACCTCATACTGGTGACGGTAATGCCAACCCAAATGAGAATGCAGCCGGTGAAGCACCACCAGCTTCTGGAGAACCTATGGAGACTGACAAGTCCGAGACAGCTGCATAAATTAAGTAGGGTGGGGTTTCCCTATGTATAAGTACTATCTTTCCATGAGACAGAACTCTTCGGTGGGCTGACTTTGGAGAAGCTTGGGTGTGTGTTCGCTCTCATTCAATCCAACCTGTTATGCCTTTTCTGTTGGTTTGGTCTGCCAAGTTTTAATGTTGTTGAAGAGTCGAGTCTCTAGAATTTTTCTTTTCTTAGATGGGTCTTTTGAGAAAAAAAAAAAATTCGTACTGCTAAGGGTTTTCTCTCCCAAATCTTTTTTTGGGGGAGACATTAGACCTTGGTTTTAAAGATTGCTCTACTTTTTGTATCCCGTCTTTTTAACCACAGTAAGCATATGCCTCTGCCCATTATTTTATAACTTGTCTGGATTTTGACAATTATAAGCTTATAGCTGGTCTCAATTTTTGTGTGCTTTCAAAACATCTTTCTTTCGCATTTTATTTATTTATCTTTCTCAGTTAATATGAAAATTCTTATGATAACTTTTGTTGTTGTTACACGTTGATATAGAAAAAACTTTTATACCTATTAATAAATGATGGATCTACCGATGCTGATAGAAATCTGAAAATCATATATCTATTACATAATGACGGTTAATGACACAGTCTCGTGATATATACAAAAACATGTTCTAATTTAAATATAATTTTACTATAAAAGATTGCATTAAATAATAAAAGCGAAGGAGTAATGGAAAGGACACAAGCGGAGGAACTTGTCTTCCCCTCTTGCTGCGAAAGAACGAGTTCATTGTGCTTACACGTTCTCTTCTTCCAATTCTTGTTTGGTTATCTTTGATTAGACCTGAAGAATACCAACGCTTCATGAATTTTTTTTGGCTGTTAAATTATCATATAATCGGGTGAGTATGGCGAGTAGCATTTCCCTTGCCGGAGTTCAATTTGATTTGAATGAAGTTATTGATGTATATCAATTAGATTTTTATAATCCGTCAAAGGAGATTCTGATCTTCTGTAAATGAAGTTAAAAGACCATTGAAGTTATTTTTCAGGTGGCTTTCTGAACCACATGGAACATATTCCAATGAGCAGAGAACTTGAAATGCAACTATTTGAAGGAAATATTCTTACTTTGTCATGCAACAAAAAATTTGAAGTTATCAACCTCGGCAGAAACTTCATAGGTTCCAGCTTCATTGCTGCAGATGGCAATCAGTACAGAACATAACTGAATGGCAAAATAATCACTACAAGTATTGCGGAACAATGAGGCAGTGATAGCAATGATAGAGCAATCATTGCCTATAATTGAGATATTTCTTCGAGTATAACTGATACAACATCTAGAGGTTTTATTATTGCCTCACGCTTTAAAGCAGGAGAGGCGAAAAGGTCGCCAGAATTATACAACAGCAGCTAACATTTAATATGCTTTTTTGACATTACAGATAGGCAAATAAGGTCAAGATGTATTACCCGCTGGCATTCTCAGCAGAGACATCATTCTCATCATCAAGACCCCGTCGTATTTTTGCAATCTCGACCTTTGCTCTCTCCATAATCTGCCTCCTCTGCATTTCCAAGTCCCTGTGGAAATCCATTCTCATCTTTTCTAATTCTAGCATCTGCTGCCTCTTACTATTCTCAATCTTCTCATATATATCACTAAATTTGTGTATAGAATCTGCAAGCAATCTAAATGACGACCTCTCATCAGATTCCCTTCCAATCTTCCTTTTCTTGGGTGGAAGTCCATCCGAATCATCCTCCTCACCACCAGTAGATTCAGAATTCACTGGACTATCCCTCATCTCATCCACTCCATTTGCACGGTTCAAATAAGCCCCAGGATTTATAAAGACAAATTCTCCCGAGTCCAAACCACAAGAAAGTCCACTTTGTTGTGGGGTTGAAGACATTAGCATATCCATTTTCTTGAAATAAACCCATTTGCTACTGGTGTCGCCTGTCTCTGCCATTCTCAGCTTCTCTTTCTTATATTTCTTCTTTAATGTATCCAAACGATTCCTACACTGTGTGTCTGTCCTTTCAATCTTTGACACCTCTGATACCTTCTCTGCAACTTCTTGCCATTCCTCAGATCTGAGACTCTTCCTCCCACGTTGCAGAAAGCGGTCACCCCAAGCATCTAATAAAACAAATGTCTCGTGCTCATTCCAATCTGTAAGTGAATTCCGTCCACCAGATGATGACCTTGGTGCTGGAGTAGCCACAGCCGGGGTCGGTACTCGAGGAGCAAATTCATAACTTGAAACCAAACTCTTCAACTTCCTCTTTTTTGGGCGCCTTTCTAAATTAACATCATCTGTCTTCCAATTGTAAATTTTGGGATTCCCACCATCTTCATCCTCATTATACTCATCATCATTATCGTGATCTTCAACCTCCTCATCATCGTCGTCATCGTCCACATCCTTCCCACCATACCGAACACTGCCGTTATTTTGATTATTGTTTTCTTCTTCCTCACCTAATTCTGTTTCATCTTCTTCTTCATCTACATCATCCTCATCCTCATCGTTAACATATTGATTGCCAACTGCTCTAGAATATGGCTCGAGCTTTTGACGATGCGAGGAACCATAATCCTGCTTGTTATTCATACCATAATGATTTGGCGGATACCTCGCATCATCATCAGTATCATCCATTTTAAGAAAAAACTCGAGCTCAACAAGAAGACAGCCACAAAATGCACACAAGTACTTTCACTATCTAATTCTAAAACAAGCTTCAAAAACCAAAACAAAGAAACCCCACAGAGTTACTATTATTCCGAACCTTAAGCACTACTACCAATCCACCAATATCTTAATTTACACAAAAATAGATATCTTCAAAACAATACCCAGCATTCCTTCTAACACAAGTACACTAATTTCTAACTTCAAAGATTAAAAAAAAAAACACTTTCTTCACAATAATAAGACACCTAAATCAATAAAACCAAGAAACCATACGTAGCTTCCAAGTCCCAAACATACTTTTTAACTGATAAAATACCCAAAACAACAAAAACCCACAAATCTAGACTTGAAACAACATAATTTTTTCACTCCAATATTCAAATTTTCCATCTTTTTCAATAATCAAATCAAGAAACAATCAACATCCCTAATCCAAAACCTCAAAGTTCATGCTTTTCCCTTCAATTAAAACTCAATATTACATATTACACCAAAAAAAAAAAATCGTTTTCCTCAAAAACTAGAGAGAAAGAAAAAAAAAAAACTATGCTTGAACCAAAGGAAAGAATTCAATTCAAAGAAAAACAAAACCTACAACTCTTACCTCGAAACTAGCTCAAATTTTCTTAATCTTTTCTTCAATATGAAACCTAAGGAAAGAATTCAATTCAAAGAAAAACAACACCCACGACTCTTACCTCGAAACTAACTCAAATTTCTCAATCTTCTCTTCAATATGGAAACCCTAATTCAAGCTTCTTAAAAATTTAAAAACTTCTCAGAAATCAACTATAAATGTGCAAGAAAATGGAAAACGAGATGGTGCAAACTAGTGTTAAAGCACATTTGCGTTTGGGTCTTAAGAGATTGCTGCTAATGTACGCCTGGTGTGTTCATGTTGGCAACAAAGACTTTGTGATTTTGGGCTGGGGCTACTTTTTAGGCCCACAACATCGAAACGATTGATAATTAAAATTAAATAAATAAAAAAATTATATTAATGAAAATTTAAGAAATTGTTGCAAATTGATAAAAGTAAAAGAAAAAATTTATAATTTTTGATGATATTATTATTATCATTTTCGTGAAATTTATAGTAAAAGAAAAAATTTTAAATTTATAAATTAAAGTTTTATGAAAAAAATACATTTATCTCCGCTTTACATTGCGTTAATAATAAATTAATAAAAAATATTATATAAAAAAATTAAAAATATTTATAATCTAATAAATTAATTTAAAATTATTATTATATTAAAATATTCTAAATGTTATTATTTAGACTATTTTTATACTATTATAATAATTATATTATAAAATTTTAAGAATTTAATATAAATTTATTTTTTAAATAATATGATAATATATTAATCATATTTATTTTAAGTTAATTATAATTTTAGAAAATAAATTAATATATAATAAAAATAAATTAATTTAATTTTAAATATTAAATATAAATTAATTAATTAAAAAATTTATGAAAAAAATAAATTATAAATAAAAATTTATCTAACTTAGTTAATTTATCATCAAAATAATAGGAAGATAAGCGTACATCGTCAAACTAAACTAAATCCTAAAACTCCGACACCAACAGAACACAATCTCTTCATGCGTCACTAGCAAACCAGTGCACTTATTGTTTCACTGACACACATGTCTGACACCTGTAGTGGGTCCCTCACCATTGATTTAATCTTGGGCCGTTGGATGACTCCACTTTTTTTTTTTTCTGGGGAATCTATCTCATTTGCCGTTGGATTTCACGAGATTGGCACCGCAAAACCGAACACGTGTGAGCCAATTTGTTTTTTTTAAAATTATTGTTATTATTAATGCGTCGCGCAAAACAATGAAACAAAACTGTAAATCATTACACAGAGCTTGCTGTATGGGTGGGGTTCAGTGTGGGACCCACAAAATCATGGGTTGATGGGCGAAATTTGACTTCTTTTACTCTCAGTTTTTAATTTGTGAACGGGTGACGTGGCGCAGAATTATCCTTCACCAAGATTCGCATTTACTAAATTACCCTTTAATTTGGAAGGTATAATTTTAATTATAAACACCGCTAACCCCACTTTATTTAACTTAATTAGGTCACTAAACACATTTTGAAGTCTTATTACATTATTAACTAATTAAGTTTGGCGGCAACTTCTTATCCATTAAAATTTTACATTTAAATTTTAAAATTTTTATGTTATATTATTTATTTTATATTTTATATTAAAAAAAATATATCATAATTATATTATAATTAATAATATATTTATTTAAAGAAAAAAAAATGGAGTTAGAACTTTGGAGGTTGAACCAAACAAGACCTTTGTACCAACAGAAAACATCGCCGTTAAAAAGGAAGACGACGTTTGGCTGAGTCAGCTTTGTCTTTGAGTGCTGACTCCCTCAAAAAAGACCTCTTTCAAAACCCGGAAATATTTTCGTCTATAACATTAGCACCATTGTTTTGGTATTAATATTAATATCCACAAATTCACCATCTCCAATTTATGGATTAAGGTTAATCTAAAATTTGCAATATAGAATCAAATGTGCCTTTTTTATTTTTATTTATTTTTATGTTAAATATAGAAGTATAAATGGATTATTTGTATTAAATTATTCAAATAAATTGTAACTTAACACGATTAAATATTTATTTATAATTAAATTTAATGTTAATTATAGTATAATTTAACTTAATAATTTGATTAATTGATAAAAAAATATTAATTTTACAAGTCTTATATGATTTATATATTTTATATTTTAATCTTGAATATTTAAATTCTAATTTTTATTTCTTTTAACAATCATAATATAAAATTTCAAAGCTCAATAACGAAATTAAAATAAAATTTAAGTATTATAAAGTAAATAAGTGTTTTTCTATTTCTAAAAATACATAAATAATTAGGAAACAATTAACTTTAATAATAAATTTTACTAATATTTATATTATTTTTCCAATAATAATTTTTATTGTTATTTTTTTATTAAGGGGGACAATTAGTGGTCAGATTTGCATGCTAATACGACTTAATGGTTTAAATGTGTTATATTGAAGAAATATTCTTTGTCTTTTAACTCCAAGCCTAGGAATATACAGCGTTTTATACAGTAGCGTATACAAATACGTATTGCTTTATTAATCATGAAAGAGAGAGAGAGAGAGAGAGAGAGTATATCGGAGGCATCAGTGGCTTCACTGTTTCTCTGATTTTGATGCACGCAAGTGAATCAAAACTAAAAATGAAATAAATAATAATAATAATAATAGCAGAAAGAAAAAAATGATATAGGGAGAAAGAGAGTAGTCAGTGCTATGGAAGTTTTTCTCTTTATCAGTGGCCATCTCTCTCTGCTACATTTGGGTTTTTTCAGTGAAGTTTTCTGAGAAGAAAACCAGGTGGGTTTTGTTATTTTCTGGTTTTGTTTTGTTTATTGAGTTATATCAGTGATTCATTTGGTGCATTTTTTTTTTTCATATGGTAGACTTCAAATATGGGTTTTGATTCAAAATCGGGGTTTTGATCCAAAATCAGTTTAATTAAATTTTTTTAAAAAAATTAATGTTTTTGATGTTTTCGAGGTTCAGTTGATGCATTTGAAGAAAATATAACAAGTTTTAGCTTCTGGGTCCGATCAAGCTATGGCTCATTTTATTCATAATTTATCTCCATTGTTGTCTGGTTTTAAAGTTTTGGTTTTTCTTTGGAGCATTATATGACCATGCTTCTCTTCATGCATGATGTATTTGATCTTCGTATGCCAGATTCGATACCATATGAAGTTGGTTCTTTGCTTGCAATCAATGCAATAAGACTATTTTGGGAGGTTAATCGGGATTTTGTTGATTTATAATCAAATGGGTTTTATTGAATTTAAGTGTTTATCCCAATCCATGCAAGTTCCTTTTCCATTTATATCTTAACGTAAGAAGAATTTTTAATCGGCTCTAAGAATTTATGAACAGTTTTCTTAGAAATCTTTGCTTCATAATATACTTTATGCAGCCTGCTTATGGTATAGAGTTTGCTATCATCTGTTAGTTTTGATTTAGTCTTATCATTGGATAAAGCTCTGGAGAAATTGTTTTCCCCCTTGCTTCTTTTATGTTTTTATCTTCACTTTTTTGGTTTTATATTTTGTTATTGATATGTCAGTTTCTCAATTCATACAGGGTTGTTTTGAGATCAATTTTGTGAGCATATTTACTTCTCTTTATAAATCATGATTTTCGGTTTTCAGCTAAATGCACCCTTGAAATTTGTCATGTAGGTTGCCAGATCCGTTATTGTTGCTTTCTTACTTGTTGCCTAAGTACATTGCTGCTTGATGTAGTCATTTCTGATAATTAACTGTAAATTTTATGGAGCTTATTGCAGTAATGTATTGCTGGTTTTCTTTTGAGAGGGAGGTTTCCTGATAATAGGAGGAAAAGTCTATTCATGGTAATGTGATGGCTGATTCTGCTTCAGAGTCTTATATTCAGTCTGATAGTTTCGGCATAAGGCAAAAAAGCAGCTCACTTTTTGGTATTCCTGGATTCCTAGTCGGACTTAGTTCTAAAGGTTCTTCTGATTTGGACTCTGTTCGGAGTCCTACGTCTCCTTTAGATTTAAGAGTTTTTGTGAACCTTAGCAACCCATTTAGTGTTAAGTCTCCGAGATCGTCATCCCCAAATGGATATCACCAGAAGTGGGATTGTAGTAAGGTAGGCCTTGGTATCATAAACTCTCTTGCTGAGGAAAAGAAATCAACAGGTGAAGATCTTGATACGTTTAAGAGGAAGAATATTGTTTTTGGACCACAGGTGAAGACTAACATCCCTAGTTCCTCTAGATGTTACTGTGAATCTGTTAAATCTTTTACAAAATCCAATTCTTTGCCTCCAAACTACACGATTTCCATACTTTCACAAACCAAAACTCCCAAGTTTCCATTCTGGAGCTCAAATGAGGTTCTTGAAAATGGAAAACTCCCATTAGAACCTGAGCCATTTTCCTCTTCTCTTATTAGCTCAGGCCAAAACCAGAATAGGAGTTCCAAAACGTTTTGTTCCGCGGATATAACTGTCACAATGAGTAAATCTGTGGCTATTGACAGAGGTTTACTAGTAGACAACTGTTTGAACCTTAAACCATGTTCGCTTCCAATACCCATTGGTCCTGGCCATCGGAATGCTGGCTCTGTCTCTACAAATGAGATAGAGCTTTCTGAGGATTATACTTGTATAATATCTCATGGTCCAAATCCTAAAACAACTCATATTTTTGGTGACTGTATTTTGGAATGTCAAACTCATGAGTTGGCTAATTTTGATGAAAAGGGAGAGCAAGGGGTTGAATTGCCTCAAGTGGTCAAGTACTCAGAAGGTTTAACTCATTATCCGTCTGATGAGTTTTTGAGCTTCTGTTACTCATGCAAGAAAGAGTTAGACAAGGGTGAAGACATTTATTTGCACAGGTTCGTCTCAAACACCACAATTTTCTCTTCAATTAAGTCTGGCCGTAGTGCTGAGACTGTTGTGTCTTTTGTGTTTTTGCAGAGGTGAGAAAGCTTTTTGCAATTTTGATTGCTGCTTTGAGAAGATTTTTGCTGAGGAGGAAATAGAGAAAGCTAACGAGTCCTCCAAAAGCTCTCCCGAATCAAGCTACCATGAAGATCTCTTCCTAATGGGTATGCCCGGCACATAATTATCTGTAGTTGCTTTTCCCATGCTCTCATGTCTGTGAGTGATGAAGTTGTCACCAAGTTAAGCACCCTTATCATCATAAAGAGCTGTGTATGTGAATTCTTTGCAGCCGTGGATGATCACAATATAAATCATGCTGTTTGGAATGTGTTTGAACTTTCACTGGAGTGGTGAGTCACGGGGGTGGCAACAGCATAGAGTTTCTTTCTATAGTCGGGATATAGTTATAATTTATACTGCAATTTACTTTATAATTTTGATTAGATGGGTTAGAAGAGGCCAGAAGCCCCAGCTCGTCAGTTTTTTTTCTCTTACTCTATATTTTCATGTTTTTTTGGCTTAATGAGAATTTTTGCGGATGTCCTTTGAACATTTGAACTCATAATTTAATGTATGAAATTCTATATCTTGCTAATGCTTTACTCTAAGATTATTCTCTAAATATTTTGCCATTGGGCAATGAAAACAATGATTGAAGCTACTCTTGCACCTGTGAAAAATTCAAAAGCATAATTTCTAGTTTTGGAATGACTTATGCAGAGCTAATCCATTTTGAGATTGTTTAAGTTTCACTCACATTTCCTTTGTCAACATTTTTGCTTTGAGTTAGGTGTTCAAAATCGGTTTTGATTCTTTTTCCATTTGGAACCGGAATTTACTTTAAATAAATTTGGTTCTTAAATTTTAGAACCGGATCTTACCCTATTTAACAGGGTAGTACTCTATTTTTTTATTCCAATTCGAAAATAAGGTACCGTGTTTATCAAATGAGCATGAAGTTGTGTTCAGCAAGCAAGTGTAATTCCCTTGCAATTGCTTTGTCTTTGGGTGCAAATTTACATGCCTTTCGAAAGTCGTCCGGGCTGCATCTGTTTGCCCAAGTTTTGCTGTAGCCTTTTCTCGTCTAAAAAGTGCTTTCACATTATTTTCATCCTCTATCCTCCGCCAAGTCCCTCATGCAATCAAATTATGAGTCAACTGTAATCTATTCATCATACAGGTCACACTTTGAAAGTGTAAATGAGTTTGGGTGTGCTTTTATGAGAGAGAGAGCAGCACGGTGGTGTTCTGAAAAGCAAGATGTCATTTTCTGATAGCTAATTATATGTGAAGTTGAATAAGCTGAAAGCAACTGCGATTTCATGTTACCAATCAGTCGCAATTTAGTTGCAAAATAAGTCATCCCCAAACATCCCAAAGAAAAGGTGTTTCCGCATTCTTTTCAAGAACCAAATGGACCCTAAAATTTTGAAGCAACCACTAAATATCTTCAAACATCAACTGCATATTCCCATCTATTTTGAAAGTCAGCTTCAATTATGTTTAAGCATTGATTTTAAACATTTTATGGTTATTTTGTTGAGTTGAAATTATATTTTGTTTACTCGTAAAAAAGTGATCAAACCATTTACTTACAATGGTGCATTGCGCAATGGTGACATAGATTCTTAACAGCCGGTGCCACGTTAAGGTGACATAGATTTCACTGTAGTTTGGAGGAGAGGACAGTGAAGACCGAAGAGAAGATAGCAAACGAGCAATCCAATAGATTAGAGCAGATTTTAATTTTTTTGTAGATCCAATTGAGTTTGGTCGAATCTGAATCAAATAGAATGGGTTCAGTTCTTTAGTTTGATTCGGTTCTATAAGATAGAGAGCTGGAATCGAACTAAACTAAATCAATTTTTTATTTTTAATACTGAAACCAAATAAAAATAAATCGGTTTTGATTTCGATTCAAAAATCGAATCAGCTGATCCAAGAACTAAATCGACCGATCACAAGATTCTAAATTGACTATGATCACCCCTAATTCCACCACAATTGTTTGGTTTCAGTTTGACGGAACATACAACAAATAGCATCTTTTCTTTCTCTCAAAGAGAAAGGCTCTTTGAATTTTATTCCAAAATCTGCTTCTAAGTGTAAAAGCTGGAAGCTCCAACATGACAGTATGGTATTCTTCTTCTTCTGCTTGCAAATGACATGCAAATTAGAACCATTGAAATTGCCTATGTATTTTTAGTTAATTAATTTTTTTTTTTTTGGGTATCAACAGCAACTAAATTATGAGCCATTCTTTTAGAAGAGAACAAATTTTAGTGTTGTCTTAGTCATAAGCCGTTCATGATTACTAGTCAATGCGGACTTGTCCAATTGTTACCTCATTTCAATGAATTGAATTGAAGCTAAGAAAAGTTATTCTATGAAATGACAATGAAAATGACCTACTGAGGTGTCATACCATGAAATAGTATACCAAGGGGAAGGATAAAAACATTATTATATCAAACATTAAGCTTGTTTTGAACAATACAATCTCCACACTTTTCAATTTTTACTCTTCTTTTATTAAGAATGTATTTGAAATATATTTGATATTGCTAGATGCACAATAGAAAATACTTTCTTTACATATTGTGCACTGTTTGATTACATCCATCCTTAATTAAAAAGATATCATAAAGCATTTTCATTCAAAATTACTTCTTACAAAAGCACTTTCTCTTTCTCTTTCTCTTTCAAGTTCATTTGCTTTGGGTTTGGGATGAAAATAGATCCATAAGAACAAGAAGTGAAATCTAAAAGTAGCTTTTGTTGAAGTGGGCACTAAAATTTTTTCACTGAGCATCATGGGCAAAAAGCAACTGAGATTAGAAGAGCCTGCCACTTGGTAACCTATGATTGAGGACAAAAGTGCTTCTTCCTGCTGGGCAATTTTTTATTGGAGGATGTACAATAAAATAAAGTGCTCTTCAGCTTATGTGGACCTCTTTATTTTATGAAAGGAGACGTAATTCATTAGAAAATTGCAGAAGTGCCGCATTAAAATTTGTTAGTAATAAAACTTCATAAATGATGAATTGATTAAACCCTAATTTTTTATTTTCATCGATCAAGATTTTCCTTTTCCCAATAGCTAATTAGTGTACACTGTATCCATTTCCAACGACCAAGGACATTTTGGTAAATCCACCTACAACCGATGAAACCACAAAACAGAAATTGGAAGATAGAATGTGGGACCCGAAGCAAAACTAGACCTCTTTCTTTCACTGCTTTCTTATTATCTCAATCCAAAATCAAAGGAAAAAGGAAGAAAATCATGAACCTTGTAGTGGGGAGCTCTTCATTCTTACAGTCTCCCCTTCATTTTCCCTCTTCTTCTACCTTCTATTCTCAATCTTCAGTATTTTTGTGTGTCAGAAATGCAGGGACCAAGAGAAGGAATGGAGTTTCAACTACGGCTTCTATGAGACAAGAGGACCGGAAAGATGATGTTTTTAGGAAGAGGAGAGTGGTTCTGCTTGTGGGTATTTCAGTTCTTCCGCTGTTGAAACTCGGAGCCGGAGCTGCTGAAGGCTTAGCATCAAGTGAGTTTGGTGTTCCATTGGGTTTCTAGATTTGTATTGATTGGTTTTTGCAATGTGGAAGTTTGCTAAATCGGTAGTATTAATGCTAGTCTGGAGGCCCCTCATTAATGATTTTATTTCAGTCGTTGCATTTGGTGAAATGGATTTGTTCCATTGTGTCATGAAGTTGAGTGTTTTGACTTTTGAGAAATGGAATTATCTGTGGGTTGGTAATTTGGAATTTTGGTAACTACAGCCCGTATATGTGTGCAATTTTTTTTTTTTTTTTTTTGTTCTTTGGACTAATGATCGAACCAAACGTTGGTTATTTTGTTTGGTGACTGTTACTTAACAACAGTGAAATTTGTTATTTTTATATTTGACATAATTCAACTGAAGCAAAAGTTAGTTTTGGATTGGTTGTACTGGTTTTAGATCACGGTTTAAGCTCTGTATTTAACAGATCAAGGGTTGAAATGCAATAATAATAATAAAAAAAACAGAGAGAAAAAAATGAATTAGGGAGAAAGAGAGTAGTTAGTGCTGTGCAAGTTTTTCTCTTTATCAGTGGCCGTCTCTCTCTGCTACATTTGGGTTTTTTCAGTGAAGTTTTCTGAGAAGAAAACCAGGCAAGTTTTTGTTATTTTCTTGTTTTGTTTCGTTTATTGAGTTATATCAGTGATTCATTTGGTGCATTTTTTTTTTTTTCATATGGTAGACTTTAAATTTGGGTTTTGATTCAAAATCAGGGTTTTGATCCAAAATCAGTTTAATTGAATTTTTTTTTTTTAATGTTTTGAAGAAAATATAACAAGTTTTTGCATGGGTCCGATCAAGCTATGGCTCATTTGATTCAGAATTTATCTCCATTGTTGTCTGGTTTTAACGTTTTGTTTTTTCTCTGGAGCATTATATGACCATGCTTCTCTTTATGCATGATGTATGTGATCTTCATATGCCAAATTCGACACCATATGAAGTTGGTTCTTTTGCTTGCAATCAATGCAATAAGACTCTATTTTGGGAGGTTAATCAGGATTTTGTTGATTTATAATCAGAAGGGTTTTATTGAATTTAAGTGTTTATCCCAATCCATGCAAGTTCCTTTTACATTTATATCTTAACGTATGAAGAATTTTTAATCGGCTCCAAGAATTTATGACCAGTTTTCATAGAAATCTTTGCTTCATAACCTACTTTATGCAACTTGCTTATGGTTTAGAGCTTGCTATCATCTATTAGTTTTGATTTAGTCTTATCATTGGATAAAGTTCTGGAGAAATTGTTTTCTCCCTTGGTTCTGTTATGTTTTTATCCTTACTTTTTTGGCTTTATATTTTGTTACTGCTATGTTAGTGTCTCAATTCATACAGGGTTGTTTTGAGATCAATTTTGTGAGCATATTTACTTCCCTTTATAAATCATGATTTTCGGTTTTCAGCTAAATGCACCATTGAAATTTGTCATGTAGGTTGCCAGATCCGTTATTGTTGCTTTCTTACTTGTTGCCTAAGTACATTGCTGCTTGATGTAGTCATTTCTGATAATTAACTGTAAATTTTATGGAGCTTATTGCAGTAATGTATTGCTGGTTTTCTTTTGAGAGGGAGGTTTCCTGATAAGAGGAGGAAAAGTCTATTCATGGTAATGTGATGGCTGATTCTGCTTCAGAGTCTTATATTCAGTCTGATAGTTTCGCATAGGGCAAAGAAGCTGCAATCATTTGCTCTCGTTATATCAGAAAAAGTTACTGAAAGAGCTTTTATAGTGAAATGGAATCTGATACTTAGTACACAGAGTGAGGAGCACTATTTGATTAAGTGAGAAATGACCAACCATATAATTAAAATAAATGTATGTGGATATATACAAAAGAAATTTGTTATATCAAGGGCGATTCTATGGGAGTTTCTGAATGGTATCATCAAACCTAATGTTTGGTTAAATTTATCGACTTGAATTCAGGGCTTTCCCTGCAAAATAATTGCAAACGAAGATATAAAAACCGAAAGACTGCAGTTTAGACTTTATTTATTCATTTAATTATAATCACCACAAACTAATTCAACAACAAATCTTCTAAGGTAGTTGTGATTACATTTTGTTGCAAGTCTTTTAGCTGAATTTAAGGGTATTCAAAAAATCAGATCTTATTCTAAATAAATAATAAATTTGATTTCTAACTTTTGAAACATAGTACTCTAAATAAATTTATCTTACCTTATTTAATAGATTACTCTATTTTTTTGATTTTGATTCGATTTTAATTCGAAAATAGAATATTATGTTTATTAAATATGCACATCAAAATTATGTTTCTTACTTCTAATTGGAGATAACATTATTAAATTACTTTTTAACTTGTATATTGATTACAGTTACTAAGATTGTGTTTTACAATATAAAAGTGAAAAATAGCATAAGTATGTATATCAGCTAGTTAAAAATGGTGGAATGGTTGCATTCAAGCAATTTTATTTACTTGTACCAACATCGTACAAAACAGTGCTATGCCTATGGTGATTATTATGTACAATGTTCTAACTTGTGCATTCGTAATTAAGAATCATAACTCTTTGCCTATATTCGTAATTTTTTTTTATGTGCATCGGTACTTAATAAAGCAAATCAATTTTCTAATAATAATAATAATAATAATAATTTATACTTAAAAAAAATTACAAATATCTTTTTTAAATATAATAAAAAATTAATTTTTTATTAAAAAATACAAAATTAGCTTATTATTATTAATTTTTAAAAATATTAAAATAATTTTTTTATTTATTTCCAAAATTTAAAAAAAAAAAAAAACTATTTTACAGAACTGTGTGACCGTGCGACTAAGACAAGGCCAAGCAAAATCAACCGACTGCAAGAATGTGTGATCGTGCGACTGATACAAGGAAAGCGTTCTCCACGTGAATACACACATTCACTAACTAACAGGTCACCAGATCTGTTGTACAGTCAGAGTCTGAGGTTTGGGCATGGAGCTTGGCGGCCAAGGAGGAGAAGCTGATACAGAGGCTGGAGGCGGCGGTGGCGAGGCTGGAGGCGCCAGGGTTGTCCGGCTCTCTCAAGGAAGAGGCCCGGAGCAGTCTGACGGCCACCTCCGATGACCTCGGCTCAGGCTCAAGTTCAAGTACAAACCCTAAATGATCAGTCTTCCACAGTTTCTAATCAGTCCAAGGATGTCAAACTTCCGGAAGACCGCCTCGCCGTATTAGCGTATTCCCCGAGCCCGTACGACGATTTCCGACGTTCCATGCAAGAAATGGTGGAAGCAAGAATGCAGCAAAACGAGAAAGTTGATTGGGATTTCATTGAAGAGCTTCTGTTCTGTTACTTGAACTTGAACGAGAAGAAATCATACAAGTTCATACTGAGTGCGTTCGTTGATTTGATCGTTGTTTTGCTGAAAAATTCAAATAAGATTCCGGCAAGATCACGGAATTTTGTGGTTGCATCGGTTTTTTTACTCGATCTAAAAATGCAGTATTTGATTAAGTGGGAAATGACCAACTATATAATTAAAATAAATGTATGTGGATATATACAAAAGATATTTGGTATACCAAGCAAGGGCTTTCCCTGCAAATTAATTGCAAACGAAGATATAAAAGCCGAAAGACTGCAGTTTAGACTTTAGTTATTCATTTTAATGCAATCATCACAAACTAATTCAACAGCGAGTCTTCTTAGGTAGTTGTGATTATATTTTGGTGCAAGTCTTTGAACAGAATTCAACACAGCTTTTAGCTCTCTTGTCACCTGAGAAACCAAAAATCAAGAAAACTATTCGTTAACCTTTTGAGCAAACAAACTTAAGTTATTCAGCTTCACACATCAAATTTTAAGGTCATAAGCACCAATCGAAGCAAGACGGAGAGTTCAAACATGATTACCAGGTTTCTTTTCGGTGGCAAGGTTAGCACACAAGGAGGAAACACAACGGAGCTTGCAGAAGGTTTCGGCGTCTGTGATAGTGAGAGTGTCAACAGAAGCTGAATTCGGAGGCTTGCATTGTTTTAAGCACTGACGGATACATGCATTTATATCTCCGCTTCTAGCACCTGGCAAGCAATTTCCAAGACAATCTTCGGAGCACGCGGCTAAAGACTGCCCAATAACAAACCCCAACACCAAAGAAAGCATCAAAACCAATCGAACTCTGCTGATTTTCTCCATTTTTTTTTTCCGTGTTTGTTCTATGCAAGAGGAAGCCAAATGTGAATTGGAAAAAATTTTGGGAAGGATTGCACAGGAAGTTGAAGTTAAGGTGGCTTTTCTGACCTGGAAGCGTGGCTTTTCTGATCCGGAGACAGCTCATATTATATCAGAAAAGCAGCTGAGAAAAACGACAAAGAAGGTAAGCAAATGGCTTGCAGAAACAGCTGCAGAACACCTCTCAAAATGCCTACATAACACAAACACACAAACCAATGGATTATTTACTATTCAACTGGCATGCCCCAATATTGAGATGCACCCGTTACAATTATCGCATTCTATTGTGATAAAATTTATACACCTCAAATATATCAAAAAAGTATAACTCGTTGTTAATAACCAAAACTTAAAAATAATTTATAAATATAAATTATCATTCTTAAGATCATCAACATCAAAAAATTAATTTTCATAATTAATTCATCAATAATATGCTCGATTTATATAAATACTAATTTAAAAATCATTTACAATATAGATTGAACAAAATAATAAATTTTATATAAACATTTAGTTACAATATTTTACATATATTTCAGAAAATATATATTCAGTTGACTCAAATTACATATGTGAGTCAAAGAAGAAAAACCTACCAAAAGCGTCATATCTATCACAAATCCAGCGAGTACTAAAGTTTCTAACCTGAAAATTATAATTGTGAGGAGTGAGTATACAACTATACTAAGTGAATAAATACATACATACATGCACATGCATTTTCAAATTCTTAGATATTGAGATTTTATTTATATTATGCTTGAAAATATATATATACAGTTTTATTTACAACAAATGACTATAAAATAAATTATAGATCTGCATTTAATTTAAACAACCAAAACAGGCTGACCATACTTTTTCGCCCTCTACCTTAGTTGAAGTAATGTCGAAATCTATTAATGAGCCTTTTATACATAAAAACCTATATACAATGAATACTTATAAAATAGAAAACTATTTCTCAGGCATTGTAAAATTATTTATTTCATATAAATTATGCCTTTATAAAATTAATTGTCATTCTCACTAATGTTGATCCCGATTAGTCATTTGGTGATAAAGTGACTGTCCTTATCATAATCCGTCAAATCCATGAGATCTCTATTAAGCAGTTAGGACTTTCCATAGAGTCTCTATAACAACACACAATGGATTTACCATGACTTTTCCCTCTTATACCAGCCTCACTGCGGCTCCACTCACTTATGCAGCCTCTCATAGGTCTGTTTATAGGCTACTCCCTGTATATACAATAAATAACCTGGCCCAAAGACTATACAACTGGCCCATTGGCCATATAACAATATCCCGTCACATCCGGCCTTATCACCAAAATACATACATATTTCAAGTCAATTATTTTCAAATAATGATTACAAATCACATAAATAAATTAGGTCTCCTTAACTATTCAATATGTATATATACAAACAATTTCAAAGTCACAGACCAATTAATATATTATCCCAATATCAAGCTTTAATCATATAAACATATGTTCATTTCTCGTTTCAAGTAAACAATAGAAAATACTTGTGTAATCCATAAGCAATACATATATGTATATTACACACACATATCTACATAATTCATGCATGTATACATTTACTAACAATAAGGGGAGGATAATCACTCCCACTATGTATCCTTGCGACTACGTGGTGCTTTACTTGGATTTTCGAAACCTAATACCATACATGCATAATATTTATAAATTCCACGATTCAATTAATTAAACTTAAATGCAAGTGCTCGTAAAAAATGTGGATAAATTCTTTTAGTTGATATTTGACATGCTTATTGAGGCTTAACTAATTAAGCCATTTATTAGATTTCCAACAATAAAATCTCATGGTTGTAAATATTTCACATTTTACATTTTCGTTTATAACGAAAGGTATATATTCCAAATATTATCCAACACCTACACAATCGCTATATACTTCTAATCATACCAAATCATCACATAAAACTATATTTCCTACGTAAATTCTTGGGTGAACAATAACCCTAGATTTCAACATGCTCAAATCTCCAAAATCATACATCAATTGGGTTTATAGACTTACCAGGAATTGGTAGAAGTTCTTAAAACTTTGAATCTTCGTTTAATTTGTAAAATCCTCAAATTTTGTCGAAACCCTAGTTTTCTTTCAAGTTCTTTCTTACCCTTTTCAGTCCAAATGTAGCACCCAATTGTTGAGGAGAAGATGGAAAATTACTAAGTAAGCAAGATTAATAGGAAACTTAAAGGATTTGCTTATATTTTTTAGGAAATTAAAGAGAGAGTGAGGTACGGTTATGTTAGGGAGAGAGAGAAGAAAATAAACGAATGAAGAAAACATTATGTCCACCTAAAATAAACGAATGAAGAAAACTTAAAGGATTTATATAAATGAGTGAAATGACTGAACTGCCCTTAAGAATTCTTGAAGTTTCCTAAATTGCCCTTCAAATTTTGTCCAAAATTTACATTCTGTCCACCTAAATTATCGATACTTTTAGCTAAAGTGTCAACACTCTTATGAAAGTGTCGATATTTTTGATTTAAGTGTTAATATTTTCTTTAAAAGTATCAATACTTTCATAAGAGGATTGATATTTTTAAGTCAGTATATTCGAATTTATTTATGGGCAAAAGTGTCGATACTTATCCCATGTATCGATACTTTCATACAAATCTCATTGTGAAAAATTTTGTAAGCCTGAGTGTCGATACTTACCCATCAAGTATCGGCCTCTTCAAAGTGTTGACACTTTTCTATGAAAGTGTCGACCCCTTTACCTAGTACCAACTTATTGTTTTAAAAGAGTTGACACTTTTGATGAAAGTGTTAACTTTTTCAATAGATATTAACTTGTTCTCTTTAAAATGTTGACACTTTTGCTAAAAGTATCGACCTCTTCCCTCCTCAGTATCGATACTCTTACACATTTTTACTTTTTCTTACAAACGACGAATTCTTTCATTGTTCCTATTAATTTCTTAAAACTAATTATGTTTGCTAATCCCAAAATACCTAGTTTATTCATTATTTCCATATCATTAAACAAACTCAAGTTTACCTAAGCTTCGATAGTGTGTTAATTGACCATAAACCATGTATGTGAGAAAATAAAAGTCATGCAATGACTATCTTACCACTATATTTGAATAACAGAGTTTATAAGAAGTCACAAATTCTTCTAAGTATTCTAGCCAATGATCTGGAAGGATTCATAGATAGCAACAAGAATCCTCCCAAACATATGAATTTTATAGTCGATGAACAGAACAATGTAATAACCATAGAAAATCAAGAATATCAAGCATGATTGAAATAAGATCAAATGTTGATGGGATGACTGCTATCCTTAATGACCAAGATTGTGCTTGCTTTTACAATATAATGTACATATGCAAAAGAGGTATGGATGATTTTAAGCAAACTATTTTCAAGACAAACCACAGCTAGAACTATGCAAATTAGGTCATAAATACAAAACTCAAGAAATGAGTTCCTATCCATGAATGAATATTACTATAATATGAAAAATCTAGTGGACAATCTAAGAGCTTCAGGAATTGAGGTAATTGATGATGAACTGATTTTGTATTTGATGAAAGGGTTAAGACCAGAGTATAATCCGGTGGTTTTTAACATTACCTATAGAGCTGAAAAGATGCATTTGCAAGATGTCTATGCAATGCTCTTAAGTTTTGAGAATAGGATTGAAAAGAATCATTCCATTAACAAAATGAATATGCAACCTTCTTTTTCAGCAAATATTGCTCAAACATATGGCTATCAGAAAAGAAATTGGAATCCCAACAACAAACTTGCACCACAAGGTTCATTCAACTCAGGATATAATTAGTTTGTAGGAAATGTAGTGCCACAGGCATCTTAAGGCAAAGGTAGAGGAAGATTTGGCAACAAGGCAAATAAACCAACATGTCAAATTTGTAACAAGATATGACATATGGCTTCCAGTTGCTGGCATAGGTTCAACCGAAACTTCTCACCACAATCATCAGAAAAGCAAGAACAGAAAGAAGCATATGTCGCTTCTCCAAAGAATTTTGCTGACTCTTCATGGTATCTCGATAATGGGGCTACAAATCACATCATAAACAATATCAACAACATAAATGAAGTATCTGAGTACAATGAGGTGAGAAGCTGGTAATAGGTAATGGAGAAAAGCTTAAAATTACTCACACTGGGCATGGAACACTTCACTCATCTATTACACACACTTATATGCCTATTCATTTGAAACACATATTGCTTATTCCCTGCATAACTAAAAACCTCACAACATATCAAAATTAATCAATAACAATAATGTTATGGTACTGTTTTGTAATGATTTTATGTGGTTAAAGACAAAGAGCAAGGGAGAATTGTGCTTAGAGGAGTGGCTGATAAAGGGCTTTACAGACTGGAATCACCTGTTTTCTTTCAAGTTTTCAAGAATAAATTAAAGTTTAGATCGAGTCATTTTAGCATCAACAAGCTTGAGTCCATGTTTTCTTTATTATTGGTCAATGTCAATACAAAGAGCAGTGGTTTAAGGGTAGTAAATAATTTAAATCTTTGGCATAAAAAGTTAGGTCATCCACATGTAACAACTTTTGGACAAACTCTCTTAAATTGTAAAATTTCAATTTCTAATGGAAAAACAATTCTCTAGATTCTGTAATGTATGTTTGCTGGGCAAACTTAATAGATTCAATCCAAAAACTAGTGAAACCAAAGCTTCCTACCCTCTTAAACTTATTCATTCAGATGTCTGGGGTCCTACACTTCTAAACTCAAATTAAGGATTTAGATATTACATCATTTTTGTTAATGATTTCAGTAATTTTACTTAGTTGTTTCCCCTCACCAGAAAGTCTGACTCATTGGCCACATTTATCACTTTTAAAACACAAATAGAGAAGCATTTTGACAAGAAAATCAAATTCTTCCAATGTGATATAGGAGGAGAATGCAGAATATTCGAAAAATTTCTGAAAACAGAAAGAATTCACTTAAGACACTTCTGTCCTTATATACATAATCAGAATGAGAAAGCTAAAAGGAAGCATAGATATGTGATAGAGATAGACATGTGATAGAGACAGGATTAACCTTAATAGTCCAAGCATCCTTACCCTTAAAGTTTTGGTGGGAATCTTTTAGTACTTCCGCCTATCTCATTAACAGAATCCCCACACCAATCCTAGGAGAGCAAGGGCCTCGAGTGGCCAAGCACTCAGAAGGTTTAACCCATTATCCGTCTGATAGTTTTTGAGCTTCTGTTACTAATGCAAGAAAGAGTTAGACAAGGATGAAGACATTTATTTGCACAGGTTCGTCTCAAACACCACAATTTTCTCTTCAATTAAGTCTGGCAGTAGTGCTGAGACCGTTGTGTCTTTTGTGTTTTTGCAGAGGTGAGAAAGCTTTTTGAAATTTTGATTTCCGCTCCGAGGAGATTTTTGCTGAGGAGGAAATAGAGAAAGCTAACGAGTCCTCCAAAACATCTCCCGAATCAAGCTACCATGAAGATCTCTTCCTAATGGGTATGCCCGGCACATAATTATCTGTAGTTGCTTTTCCCATGCTCTCATGTCTGTGAGTGATGAAGTTGTCACCAAGTTAAGCGCCCTTATCATCATAAAGAGCTGTGTATGTGAATTCTTTGCAGCCGTGGATGATCACAATATAAATAATGCTGTTTGGAATGTGTTTGAACTTTCACCAGAGTGGTGAGTCTGATAATAGGAGGAAAAGTCTGTTCAAGATACTCATTATTCCATAACATGAGCTGACAAATTTTATAAGCTTTCATCAGTTTTTGTTATTTGTAATCATTTAAACCTCCAATGAAGATTCTGACTGTTTTAGGTTGTTTCTATGTTGGGGGCTGCTCTTTCTTCCTTATTGTATTTATTGACATTTGAATTCCATCTCAATCCCCAAATTCAGAATAGTTAATGTACTTATTTATGCAATTTCAGAGGAAAATGAGATAAATGCCACAGAGGAAAGCAAAAAATCACAGGTCTTAAATTTTTCTTGTTTACAGTTGAAACCATAATACTAAATTCTCTCTTTTTTAGTTTATTATCGTTATGTTCTGAAAATACCAAGTACGGCAGCTTTCTTGGAAAAGTTGCTATTCGTGTACAGCAAATTATTAACGAATATATATATATATATATATATATATATAAATGCTCCCGTCCTACATGTCACGACAAAATTTTCCCTTATCTATTTCATTGTATTCATTCACTTCATTATTATGTATTCATGTAAAAAGTGCACTCTCTTCGTCAACATTGCTTTTCACTCAACCAGACAAATATATCTTCGTTAAGAAACGAAACAAAACAAAAGTAACGTATTTATATATATATAGAGAGAGAGAGAGAGAGAGAGAGAGAGAGAGATTGTGTAGTGGAAGAGGAGGCAGCGGAGAACTTGAAGATTTGGATGAAATTTAATGTTATTGTAAAATTACTTAATTTTGAAAGTACAATTTATATTAGAGATCTAGATATGCTATCGCACTTACGTAGTTATAGATTATAAATTATAGCACTTCAATAACTCAAGAATATACGTACGCTTAAAAAAATCATGTGGGAATAAATTTAACTACACAAAATTTAGATGAGTATCAAGATGTGGGATTGTAGTAAGGTAGGCCTTGGTATCATAAACTCCCTTGCTGAGGAAAGCAAATCAACAGGTGAAGATCTTGATACGTTAATATTGTTTTTGGACCACAGGTGAAAACCAACATCCCTAATTCCTCTAGATGTCACCGTGAATCTGTTAAATCTTTTACAAAATCCAATTCTTTGCCTCCAAACTACATGATTTCCATACTTTGGCAAACCAAAACTCCCAAGCTTCCATTCAGGAGCTCAAATGGGGTTCTTGAAAATGGAAAACTCCCATCAGAACCTGAGCCATTTTCCTCTTCTCTTATAATTAGCTCAGCCCAATACCAGAATTGGAGTTCCAAAACGCTTTGTTCTGCGGATAGATCCGTCACAATGAGTGAATCTGTGGCTATTAACAGAGGTTTACTAGTAGACAACTATTTGAACCTTAAACCATGTTCGCTTCCAATACCCAATGGTCCTGGCCATCGGCATGCTGGCTTCTATGAGACAAGAGGACCGGAAAGATGATGTTTTTAGGAAGAGGAGAGTGGTTCTGCTTGTGGGTATTTCAGTTCTTCCGCTGTTGAAACTCGGAGCCGGAGCTGCTGAAGGCTTAGCATCAACTGAGTTTGGTGTTCCATTGGGTTTCTAGATTTGTATTGATTGGTTTTTGCAATGGTGAAGTTTGCTAAATTGGTAGTATTAATGCTAGTCTGGAGGCCCCTCAATTATGATTTTATTTCAGTCGTTGCATTTGGTGAAATAGATTAGTTCCATTGTGTCATGAAGTTGAGTGTTTTGACTTTTGAGGAATGGAATTATTTGTGGGTTGGTAATTTGGAATTTTGCTAACTACAGCCTGTATATTTGTGCAAATTTTTTTTTTTTGTTCTTCGGACTAATGATTGAACCAAACGTTGGTTATTTTGTTTGGTGACTGTTACTTTAACAACAGTGCAAATTGTTATTTTTATATTTGGCATAATTCAACTGAAGCAAAGGTTAGTTTTGGATTGGTTGTACTGGTTTTAGATCACGGTTTAAGCTCTGTATTTAAAAGGTCAAGGGGTGAAATGCAATAATAATTAAAAAAAAAACAGAGAGAAAAAAAATGATGTGGGGAGATAGAGAGTAGTTAGTGCCATGCAAGTTTTTCTCTTTATCGTGGCCATCTCTCTCTGCTACATTTGGGTTTTTCCAGTGAAGTTTTCTGAGAAGAAAACCGGGCAAGTTTTTGTTATTTTCTTGTTTTGTTTCGTTTATTGAGTTATATCAGTGATTCATTTGGTGCATTTTTTTTCATATGGTAGACTTTAAATTTGGGTTTTGATTAAAAATCAGGGTTTTGATCCAAAATCAGTTTAATTGAATTTTTTTAAAAAAATTAATGTTTTTGATGTTTTCGAGGTTCATTTGAAGAAAATATAACAAGTTTTTGCATCTGGGTCCGATCAACCTATGGTTCATTTGATTCAGAATTTATCTCCATTGTTGTCTGGTTTTAAAGTTTTGGTTTTCTTTGGAGCACTATATGACCATGCTTCTCTTTATGCATGATGTATTTGATCTTCGTATGCCAAATTTGATACCATATGAAGTTGGTTCTTTGCTTGCAATCAATGCCTTTTCCATTTATATGTTAACGTATGAAGAATTTTTAATCGGCTCTAAGAATTTATGACAAGTTTCTTAGAAATCTTTGCTTCATAATATACTTTCTGCAGCCTGCTTATGGTTTAGAGTTTGCTATCATCTATTAG